>JARHVA010000302.1:225000-287500 GCA_037957365.1 Torreya grandis | reverse complement strand
GGAGAATAATGATTAAAATGATTTATTGTATGTTAGTGCCAATCCTTCAAGCAAGGAGTAAGGGAGTTAAATCTAATAGACTCATCATCTACCTTATTTAGTTTAAAATTATTTTGAACCAACTGCCAAAGAAGCCAAGAGCAACTAACTTTACATAAAATATACCTAATATTTTTCACACCATTTTTCAATAGCATTAAACTATAGATCCAAGGGACCAAAATGAAGGGAAAAATATGGAAATTCAAGCAAGAATACCACCAAAGGGAATGAGAATTAAATGAAAAACCATTCCTAAAACCTTCCCCTACCAAAATGAGATGGGGTTTGAGTTTCTCCCAATATTTCCAAATGCTTTGAGTAACAAAAATACCATTAATTTTAATATGAAAAAGGGTGATGAGAAGAGTATGTATCCCAAGTTCATGCATGTCTACCATAAATAACCCCCTAAGAGATATAATTATGAATAAATATCCTCTAGGCTTCATCACCTTCCAATCATAAGATAACCCATTTAATGTTGAGATCAAGACCTTTAAGGTTAACATCTAGAAAACCCATACCACCTACTTCTTTAGGCCAACAAAAAATAACCCAGGAAACTCTATGAAAAAAATTATGACCTTAATAATTAGCCTTGAGGAAATCTCTTAGAAGATTTGATAATAAATGCAAACATAGAATTTTATTTGAGGTATTATGTACTCACCAAGACAAAATTATAAACAAATCCAAACATTTTACTATTAGAACACTTCAGGATATCATATATAATAATAATAATAATAATAATAATAATAATAATAATAATACATGAAGGTTACATAACAAAGAAGTTGGTTAGTATTCACAACTCAATCTCTTAGTTAAAATAAAAAATCATCTCAACATGGGAGAGAAGCAAAAAACAAAAAAGCCATACAACACAACACTCAAAACCAAACTACTCTAGGCCATAAAAGACAAGCTGTATAACCCAAGTGAGGAGGTGGAGGTTAATATTTGTGTGGTAGAATCACCCAAGTGAAAGGCTCTATAATAGGATGATTTAATGCCACTCAACCATCTATGAGGTTCAAAGTCATATCAATAGTTTAACTATCATTAGGTTATGCATGATTAATTATGCCAATAGGAAAGCCTTTGTGAGAGGGAATTATGTCAAATTTACCACGTGATGGTGAGTCTCACCCCCTCAGATGAAAGCGATGAGAGAAGTGACTATAATTGCATGACTGACTTTTATGCATCTTGGGAGGTGTAATTTGTGTCCCCTTGCATAACCCATTTGGTGGTACCTAACTTATAGTGTAGGGGGGCACTCCCCTAGTGGTCAATAACTCTTGAAGGTGGTGGGATTCCATCAAAACCTTGTTTGTTTGGACTTGAATTTGTAATTAGGTTGACATAATAAATAAACCTTATTATTATAAAAATAACAATGACATTCATCATTGTTGAATATAACATTACTTTTTGTCTTTCCATAACTGAAAAAGAATAATGTCTCTAAAAAAATCCACATAAAAGTAATAGAAGATAGCTAATTGGTTGAGCCCCCTATAAGAACAAGATGACCATAAAAAGGCTCAAGGTGATAGGGATAGAATAGGAGATGGATCTAATTTCAAGTAGATTTGGCTTGTGTGTAAAAACCAATAGAAGTGATTGAATGACTCAGGCCATTGGCAAGAATAACACTTGGATGGAGCAATGCTCATGTGAGAGAGCCATTCCCTGAGTGATATACCTTAATAGAATAGGCACCACAAAAAGTGGGTGATCTTAGGTTCCAACTCAACATTCTAAATTCTATCAAGTTTGGTAAGCCAAGTTCTAGGGGAAGTTTAATCCCCCAATACTTATTGAACTTAGAGAGATCAAAGGAGAAGGTGATCATGACTTGATATAGAAGGCCCAAAGAATAAATTTTAAAATGGGTGTCACAATTCCATCACCAATCTGTCCACCATACATGGGGTGGTTTCAAGGATAACTTTTGAATTAGAACATTGAAAATAGACTATTTGATGCAAAGGATAGAAGGTAAGTCAATGTTGTTGAATTGAAATTTAATTTTCAAATTTGGCCAAGGAATCTAGTCCTTAATATGATTCAAATATTGAATGGTAAGAATACCTTTATGAAAGAAGGAGGTATTTAATTTCTAACCATTCAACAAAAAAACATTAGTGTTTATCATATTATGAGACCACTAGATGTTATGATCATTAAAATATAGACTTGATAGCTTCAACATCTTTCCATATACTTTTAGCAACAAAAGAGCCTTCAATTTTTATAGGAGATATAATGATGAGAATGGAGTAAAATATTATACTCTTCCAATTGGGTTTACCATAGGTCATTCTAGAGGACATATAATGCCTTAGTATTATTTTCTAAGCCACATTACCTTCAATGGTATGAATAACTAGTTTAACACATAAAGCTACACTCTACTTGTAAAGGTCAATAATTCCCATGCCTCCTTTATCCTAAGAAAGCTAGTAAATATCCTAGGATACATGATGGAAACCATTGGTGTGATTGTAATTAGACCAAAGAAAGTCCCAAAGAATTTCAGCTAAGTTGTCATAAGACACTTTGGAAGGATCCCAATAGGACAAATAATAGACATGGGTGGCAGCCAAAATCTTGGTGTAAAATTAGAATTGACTTGTTAAGGATAATGGCTTGGTAATCCAATATTCAACTTTATTCTCCACTCTTCTAATGACATACTTCCATATCTCAGTTGAAGAAAATTCAAAGGCAAAAGGAATGCCAAGAAATTAATAAAATTCTCCATGCATAATCTATTTCTAATTAAATTAGATAATCTAATTAGGCATAAGCATCATACTTTGTCTAAAAAAATGAGTCTTGATCCATTGCAAAATAGACCCAGATGCCAAACAGAAAATATTAAGACACTCCATAGCTTCTAGGAAGGTGTGTTATTTTTCTTCAAGTGTAAATAATGTGTCATCCACAAAATTACCACTAATGAACTAGGAAGAGAAATTACGTAAAAAGACACCTCGAACCAAGCCTAGCTTAGCCTTAGAGTAAGAAAATATCCTAAATCTCTCATGGAGAAAACATATAAGGCTAGAATAAGAAGGAAACCTTCCTGATAGATCATTGTAGGAAAATGCAATCAAACTTAAAGCCATTAATTGCCAAGCACGTTGAAGCATCTAAAATTAAATTTGAATCTGACTATGCTCAGTTATCATTGTCACTTATAGGGATTATATAGTCATTCTCACTAAGAAGAATATAAGAAATAAAAGAAACACAGTATAACTTTAATAACATTGAGTAAATTAATTACCCATGAATATATGTAGCCTACCAACTTTACATACAATCTTTATCACTATTAATGTATACCCAGACTCTTATCTTAGTCAAAGAATATAAGAACATAGGGTACAATTAGTTAGTTGTCAAATAATAAAAATATCTACTCACTATTTCTAGGAATTATAATTCATTCCAATACAATCCATATAATTCATTGAAATGTCTACAATCAAATCCACATTCAATAACATCTTTCTTTTCTCATCTCATGCACACAGAGCACATGAAATATAGTGTAATAGGTAGTTAATTTGTATATTGAGTAACTTTATTTAGATTTATTGGATTAGTATTCAATATTCCTTTGAATTCATCTTCACAAAACCATTTAAAACTTAAATAATTTTTTTTTTAACATACAATGCACATTTCAGTCATATTTAGTATAGGAAAGAGGGTACCTAGAGTATGTATATCTGAAACATAAATGAGTAACTTATTCTTACTTTTCTTGGAGTTTGTTTCTCTCATACATCTTTAAAATCATCTCCAAAAAATCAATTTAACAAAACATTTATAAATTCTTTTATATTCTATAACTACCCTAGCTATTTTTGAACTCTCTCCAATAATCATTAGAGGCTAGTTAAGCCATTAAAGCACACATCAAAGTTTGTTTTGTTAACACTCAAGACTTAAAAGCCAAGGTATAGGCACATGGTGTCTTATAGAAGTAATACTACCAATTTACACCTTAATATTTTCTTCACATACCCTTGCAACTACTAAACTAGACAAAACCATTCAAAAATTCAAATTATTAAAATTGGCAATAAAATGCCAATTTTGAGATCTAGCTTACCTAAGCAAACCTATACACTTGGAGAAGATTAAAAAGTGTGTAATAAGACTCCTAACACCCTAAACATGATACCTGACCTCTAATTCACTTGATCACTCCAAAAGTGTGTAAACAAACACAATAAAAAGGGATGCTCCTACATCATACTACCAAGGAGTAAAAGAAACTTTCCTCTGAGATTTATAAATGATCTGGAACTAATGTTTTGTTTAGCATCTCTCTTTCAATTGAATGTCCTCATGGATCCCAAGGCTTATTTGAATCATGTATAACTTCTTGACTCTTAGTGAAAGTTATTAATTCTCCTCCCTTAACGATGTCTTTCTTGCCATGGATCTCCAAACTAATTGTGGGAAACTATTGCTTGTTCTTATTTTTCCAAAGACCTACACATGATGCAAAAAAATAAAACAAAATAACTCCTTACTTGTCCTCTTGAAGTTAACATTATTTCTCTTCAAATTTTGATTGCTCCTTGACTACATCTATTACCCATTGCATTGTTTCTTGTTGTTCCATCTTCTCATCTATAATACCATAAATCTCTTTTATTGTATTGTTTCCCTCTATTTTTTGTTCACTCGCTATTTGATTAGTGACTAGTTCACCATCCTTCTTAAACAACCTTAATAAATTAACTTGAAAATACAACTCTTAATAGTGTTTATCTAATGTGAGAGTTCATTTTTTGACACCAAAATGAAGTATCAATGAATTTTTCCTTTTCTTGTTTATTGAAATTGAGACTAAGTGACTTAAATCCTAAAAGCAAAATATTAGAATTCTAAAATCAAGGAGTGAATTATTAGTAAAAAATTATAGCTTATTGTTTTTAGTCTTTATTTTCTTGTCCAAGTCAATCTCATCATTCTATAGAGAAATCTCACTATTCTAAAGTGTATTCTCATGATTCCATAGGTCAATCTTGATGAATATATAAAAAATAAAACACTAGTTTGTGATCTTGTTGAGTGATAGGGAGATATCATTGATTATCAAGGTGAACTCACTGAAATATAGGGTGTTCCATTAAATGATAAAAATTAATTAAATGAAAAAAATAGACACCTATCAATTTTTGGTCCATAGCGATCTCACCATTTCACAAGTTGATCTCACCATTTCACAAGTTGATCTCACCAATATGCAGAGTGAACTCACCAATATGCAGTGCATTCTTGCCATTCTGTAGAGTGATCCTAATGTTTCATAGTGTGATCTCACCAATACATAATGAAATCTCATCGATAATATAAAATACATAGTTAGATAGAGAATAAATAAAATTGATCTTGTTGTCCACAGATGCTTTCCCACCATTTCATAGTGTAATTTTATTGATGTTCAGGTTGATCCCATTGACCTCCAGAGTGATCCCACTATTTCATAGTTTGATCTTTTTGTTTGTCTTAGAAGTCACAAAAACATAAAATGAGAGAAAAATAAGTGCAAAACAACCTCTAAAGAGGGTCTAAATGTAAAATTAGAAAATATAAATAATTGTGTGAGGTGTGAGTCCCACTAGGCATGCCAAAATGTAGAGTAAGATTACAAGATGTATTAGTTTATGTGTTAGTTAATAAAACATCTATAAGAAAGCATATAGACACTAAAACATCAAGCATACTCCCTAATGGGGTGTTGATAATGAATTATAAGAGCTATTTAAATAAGGAATACTACCAAACCTTCCAAATAATGTCCCTCCTTCCAAGAGCAATCAAAAAGCACGTTTTCCACAAAATTTGGTGTTCCAAGTCTATGTTAATGATGAGTAGAAAGCTCCTCCATCATTTCCTAGTGAACCAATGGATTAGGCTCATGATTTTGATCAGTTTATGCAAATAGGTGAAGCTTTAGGATAATAATTTTGCATAATAACATTTCACAATTTAAGCTCTTTTAATCAATGGTGAGACCTTGTATGTATAGCTTTCTAAAAAGGTTCAGGATCAGTCATGATCATCCATCTTGAGATCAAGATGTGTGGCCATGAAATGATTTAATTTTAGAGGTACAAGCCATAAATATTCCCATTAATATTTGGAATAATGAGGCATTGATGAGGCATGGGAGGGATTAATCTTGATATTTGTTCCATTAATAACTTATGGATTATACCCCATTGATGATGTCATGGGATGATGTAGATTTGAGGAATGAATTTCCAATAAATAAATTTTCAATAACTTCCATGGAATTTTCACTTGGACCCTTGATTTTGTTTAATTTTCTTAAGTGATTTTGATTAATTTTCTACAATTCTTTGGAAATTTGTTACATGCTTAATCAACCTAGTAGAAATGTTATTTTATTGAGTCATAATTTGATTGAAGTATCATTAAAAAAAGTTGTTAGTTGTATATGAAATAATACCCCAATTAGAGTATTATGGACATAAAATAACACTTTCATGTGATGTGTGTTATCAAATTAAAGGAATTTAGTGGTCTAGAGTGTTATTTTACATGGACACAATTTGACTTGAAGTGATTTGTAAAAAAGATAATAATCACATAAAATGCATTACCCCATTTAGGGATATATTAGCCTAAATTATCACTTTAATGTGACAAGTTTGAACTATTTAGTGTGTTTTAGTGATTTTTGCCCAGATTATGTGTTGTCACAAAATTTTGCTTAGATTGACAATTCAACACAATAGTCATAGGAATTGGATGTCTACACCCACTACCACATGGATAGTGTGCAGGGATTTTAATTTTATTGAGCATTCCATGGATAAATTTGTTTCCTTTTCTATGAGGTGGTGCTTTGGAGAATGTGAAGAGTGGTATTATTTCAATAATAAATGGAGTCTTATTGACCCTCCCTTTAATGACACTCATTTAATATCACCTCTTATTTTATATGGTGTAATTTACATGTTCTGACCATTGTATTCTCAAAAGGATCAATTATTATATGCTTCTAGAATGAAATATTTTATCCTTTTCCAAGATTAATGTCTAGACTATCACTATCCATTCAGACTTGGTTCTTTCTAATCATACTCATATCTCATATATATTGAAATGGGTCGCAAGGATATATAAAGTGCCATGTAATTAGTTTATACTTAATACTTGTCTCTTATGCCATGTTAACATCACCATTTAATTTCTCAATTTTGGAACTTAGACCCCTACCCTCCATATGCTACCATTTGGATTGAGTCCATTTTTCACACCACCACCTTCCTCTGCCACTATGGGAAGTAAGTTACACATGCAAGGAATAATTTTGAAGAGGTTATTCTTAAATAATTACAAAGGATCTCCTCCATTCTTGATATTAATCCTTTTGATACTAATATGTAAAATAATGTTTCCTCCCTCAACCACCACATCAATGTGGAAAATAGCCACATTGACATAAGGGCAAAATTGCACACTTAGATATATTGTCTCAAGGTTGGAGACAAAGATTTCAATGAATTTTTAAAGTCCCTCAGGGCCAAGTAAACTCATGATAGATCAAGTCCATCAATTTTTCTTGAAACTAGGCTCACCTCCCTCCCAAACATCTTTTTGATGTTCATGAATCACTTCCAATTAGTGTTTAAAGCTCATGAGGTCATGAAATAAATATCTTAGGGTTTACAAGAATGCCTCAATTTGGTTCCTCAAAAAGTTAAAACAACTAACCAATAGATATATGACTCACCCTTAATCTTCCATGAACTCACAGAGGATCCCTAATGCATGATTAATGACAAATCCCTAGGCCTCAATAATTTCCCATATGAATTATATAAAGCTACATGGGAATTTGTTGGGCTAGACTTGATTTAGGTCTATTAAAAAACAATGTAAAACCATTCTTTGGGATATTTAATTTATTAAGGTAATATTAAGTTTATAATTAAATCAATAAATCTATAGCTCATTACCATATGGTGGCCTATCACCTTGTTGAATGTCTCCTACAAGAATCTACAAATGGGTCTAGCTATCTCGCATGATCAAAATAATGAATAAAATAATAATCGTCATCAGAATGATGGTTGGGAACCTTTACCTATGTATGAAGTCCCCCTGCTCAAGGGGATGGGGTAACATGTTACAGGGTTCACTTCCTCTAACTTCCATGTTCATTGTTATAGCATAATTGTTCTCTTTAATTGTATGTGCTTTTATGTGCATATTTTTGGATGTTATGCACTCATGATATTTTGATGTGACTTTTTGTTTGTGGGTTTGTTATTAAACCTATGATGGATTTGATCTTTTTTGAGGGTTTCTTACCTCGATTTGGTTATCTTTATGGGGTGCAACTTTTTCCACCCATTTTTGTATGACTAGCAATATACCATTATTTGTTTTTATTAATATAAGTATGCTCTTCAATCAAAAAACTAAAAAATCTTTGACTTTTATTAGATCTCCTAATATTCAAGATACATCTCTAAAATTATGTATCGCCTTTTTTATCTAATTTTAAAATTAATTTATTAAACTATTTTATTTTATTTATTTTTCATATATTTAATATAGTTAATTGTTTATGAATATTTATATTGTGATTTAATGTAAATCCATTTATCAATTCCATAATCATAAAAAGTGAAGATGTCCCAATAAAAAGATTTAATAATAATAATAATAATAATAATAATATGAAAATGATGTTATAATAGTAATAAATAGAGATGAAAACTCTCACTCTGTTTTGAATATTCTCACTTACTTTCTAGTGATTTATTTAATACATAACAAATGTTTACTATTAGGGAACTTGTTTGTAGCTTAACATGGCTATGTTCATTAATACATGAATGGGCCAAAGCTCAAGTCCTTAATATTTTGGGTGGCTATTAAAATTAATTAATATAAATCATAATTATAACAAACCAACTTGAACACCATGGAAAAGGTCTCATATGTACTCTCAAAACACAAAGGGAAAACATCATCCTCAATGTATGCCAACTTTTTATTTGAATACTGAGTTTAGATCTTGATTAAAGTAAAACTTATATTTATACAAATAATGTAATACAATATCAGGATTAATTTGGATAGAATTTATGTAAACAATTAAAATTTTAGAATTTTGTAAAATTAGTTATCGACCTCCCATCTCAATACTATCTAATTATAAAACACAACTAAGTTTAGATTGACAAACTATCATGATATAAAAATGATTGTTTATGTTGCACCACAACCATTTGCTATTATTTAACCAACACATTGTGGTTATTTAAATATCGAGTGTAGTCACAGAGTGAATAAATCCCCCAAACCCTTGGGCTTTCTCAATTTTAATCTATTTTCCATTTTCTACCTCAAACATAAAGTAGTGCATTAGTTTATTGCTGCCACAACCACTCAAAAATATCCTATCATTCCATAGTGTGCCATAATAAGAAAAACTTAATCCTTGTGGCATACTCCCTACTTTAACCCGCATGTTCTATTTGCCATCATATTGCATCACTTATTGCTTATATAAAAAGTAGAGGTGACCAAAATCAACTACACATGGCCAAAGACACTACCCAATAAGCAAGCTTAACTGACATGCAATAATGTACTAGCATGGTTTTGGCCCCACCTACCATTGAAAAGGTCAAATTCTAACCATACCTTTCCTATAGTTAGTTTAACCCCAAAATCCACCACTAATGGTGACATGAAACAAAATACATTAACCATAACCACATGCATTAACAACATTATTTAACCACAAACACATGGATAAAAATTGACATTATCTATTTTGATTTGAAATAAAAATTCCCATCTTCTTTTCCATTTTGATTTAAAATTAAAAATCCTACTTTCTTTTTCATTTTGAATTTTGAAAATTCCCGCTACTTGGGGTAAATAATGCGATTTATTTCTCCTATCCCCCATTTTCCCAACTCCATTCCACTCTTTACTCAATGCATTTATATGAGGAGGAAATTCATAGTGATTAGCAAGTGGCATCCTTCCACATTTTAGAATATCAATTATGTTTTCATTTATGATGTGTTGTTTGTGAGGTGGACCTATGGGGTCAATATGCTAATAGTTCGATCCTTATTCGACTACCACATTTTGGGCAAAAG
Organism: Torreya grandis; assembly: GCA_037957365.1. Taxonomy (NCBI): domain Eukaryota; kingdom Viridiplantae; phylum Streptophyta; class Pinopsida; order Cupressales; family Taxaceae; genus Torreya; species Torreya grandis. Next base: position 277,265 of record JARHVA010000302.1, on the reverse strand, counting down.
GAATGATATATGTTTTAGGAGGAAATGATGAAGATAAGAACACTCTTGCAATAGTGTAAGCTTATGACATGGAGAAAGATACATGGGAAAGTGTACCAATAATGAGAAAATGATGGGATGAGAGCAAGGTAGGTTTCATGAAGGGGAAGTTGGTAGTCAAAGTGGGTATGCAACATAGTCATAGGGATGATTTGATAAGAGTACTAAAGTATTTTATCCAAACTCTCACAATTCAATTTTGGTGGAAGATATATAGGGAGTTGGGTAGGGATTAACTTAACTAGCATGCACTAACGTGCTAGTGTGGCTCTGGCCCCACCTACCATTGAAAAGGTTAGACTCTAACCACACCTCTCCCATAGTTGGTTTAACCCCAAATGCCACTACTAACTGTGACCTAAAACATCAAACATTAACTACAACTATGTGCATTAACAACATCATTTAACCATAACCATGTGGATACAAATTTACATTATCCATTTTGATTTGAAATTAAAAATCTCATCTTCTTTTCCATTTTGATTTGAAATTAAAAAAATTTCCTTCTTTTCCATTTTGAAATTTTAAAACTCCCCCTACCTACGACAAACAATGTAATTTATTTCTTCCATCCCCCATTTTACCAACTCTATTCCACTCTTTAATCAGTATAATTTCATGAAGAGGAAATCGATAGTGATTGGTGGGTGGCACCCTTCCATGTCTCAGGGCATCGACTATGTTTTCATTAATGATGTGCTATCTATAAGGTAGACCCGTAATGTCAACATGCCAATGGTTTGATACTTCTTCAGCTGCTACATTTTTGGAAAAGGAATGATATATATTGTAGGAGGGCATGATGAAGATATAATTGCTCTTACAATAGTGGAAGCTTACGACATTGAGATAAACACATGAGAAAGTGTACTGGCAATGAGCAAAGGATGGGATGAGTGTGAGGAAGTTTTCATAGAGGGGAAATTATTGGTCATAATTAGGTATGAGACACAATCATAGGGATGATTTGAGAAGATTGAAAATGTGTTTTATCCAAACTTTCACACTTGGATTTTGGTGGGAGATATGTGGGGAGTTGGGCAGTGTCCTCAATCATGTGTAGTTGATTTTGGTCACCTCTAATTTTTCTATAAGCAAGAAGTAATGTAGTATGATGAAAAATAGAACATTTGGGTTGAATTGGGGAGTATGCCACAAGGATTAAGCATTTTTTATTATGGCACACTTTGGCACAATAAGATAGTTGTGAATAGTTGTGGCAACAATAAACTGATGTACTGCTTTATGTTTGAGGCAGCAAATGGAAAATAGATTGAAATTGAGAAACCCTAAGGGTTTGGGAGATTTTTTCACTCTATGAGTATACTTGATCTTTAACTAACCATAATGTGTTGGTTACGAAACAACAAATTATTATGTTGTAATGTATACAATTATTTTTATATTGTGACAGTTTATCAATCTAAACTTATTTGTGTTTTAGAATTAGATAGTATTGAGATGGGAAGTAGCCAACTAATTTTACAAAATTCTAAAATTAAATATCTAATATTTCCACAGTCCATATAATAACAAATAATTTTTTGGAGATTCAAAACTTGACACAATTTTTCCAAAAATTTATTTTCTAAAATTCTAAAATTTTAACCCATTACATAAATTCTATCCAAATTGATCCTTACATTGTATTACATTATTCGTATGTGTGTGTGTGTGTGTGTGTGTGTGTGTGTGTGTGTGTGTGTGTGTGTGTGTGTGTGTGTGTGTAAGTTTTACTTTAATCAAGATCTAAACTTGGTATTCAAATGTAAAGTTTATGTACATTGAGGATGATCTTTTGCCTTTGCATTTTGAGACTACATATGAAACCTTTTCCATGGTGTTCAAGCTAGCTTGTTGTAATTATGATTTTATTTTAATTAAAATTAATGGGCACCCAAAATATTAAGGACTCAATCTTTAGTGCATTGAATTATTTATGAATGTAGCCATGTTAAGCTATGAGTAAGTTTCCTAATAGAAAATTTTAGTTCTCTATTAAATATATCCTTAGAAAGTAAGTGAGAATATTCATCTCTATTTATTACTATTAGAACATCATTTTCATATTTTATTAATTATTATTATTATTATTTTTAAATGTTTTTATTGGGACACTTTCATTTTTTATAATTGTGTAATTGATAAATGGATTTACATTAAATCACAATATAAATATTCATAAACAATTAGCTATATTAAATATATGAAAAAATAAATAAAATAAAATAGTTTTAAAATTAGATTAAAAGGTTTAAATGTTTTTATTGGGACACTTTCATTTTTTATAATTGTGGAATTGATAAATGGATTTACATTAAATCAAAATACAAATATTCATAAACAATTAACCATATTAAATATATGAAAAAATAAATTAATAAATTAATTAAAATAGTTCAATAAATTAATTTTAAAATTAGATAAAAAGGTGATATGTAATTTTATATATGTATCTTGAATATTAGGATATCTAATAACAATCATCAAGATTTTTTTTTTATTGAAGAGCATACTTATATTAATATAAACAAAGAATGGTACAATGTTAGTCATACAAAAAAGGGTGAAAAACATCACACCCCACAATTATAACAAAACTAAGGTAAGAAACTCTCAGAAAAGATCAAATCCATTAGATGGTTAATAACAACCCCACAAACAAAAAGTCACATCAAACTATCATGAGTGCATAAAATCCAAAAAGATGCACATAAAACCACATGCAATTAAATGAAATAATTATTCTACAATAATAAACATGGAAGTCAGAGGAGGCAAACCCTGTAACTTGTTACCCCATCCCCCTTGAGTGGGGGGACTTCATACACAAGTAAAGGATCCCAACCATCATTTTGATGAAGATTATTATTTTATTCATTATTTTGATCATGTGAGATAACCAGACCCATCCACAAATACTTGTCTTGTGTGAGAGGGCCCTAATCCCTTCCATCACCAACACCTTGAGTAGAACCATGAGGAAAATCACATCATGAAGATGACTAGTGAGGAGGTAACCAGTGAGGAGAGAGGCTCTTGGGTCAGTTCCTAGAAGTTTTTCATCACATGCCATGCCCTCACCCACAAAGAGGCTACTATAGACATGGAAGCTCTAGAGGCTCATGGCTAACCACACACAGGGCATTCCTCTAGTGATAAAAAAAACACTCAATGTGGTTAAACTCCACACAAACTTTAATAATCTAACTTTGAATATGGAGAGTACCATTTGAAATGATAGTAAATTTTTTAGTAATAGAAAAACTACTTTCCATTTACTTCTGGTTAAAACAAGCATAATTTCTAGCTTTTCATATTTGAAAATAAATATCAACATGAAAAAATTTCCAAAATATATTTTATCTTATAGGAATTAAAGTGGAGTCCCCAAAGAGAACCATCTTCCATGTAAAACACTCTAGCCTAAATGACTGAAAAAGGATATGAATCCATTGACACACAATCTGGGCACAGAAGTAAAGCAAGAAATATGCTTAATTATCTTAGGTTGATGACATGGTGGCCAAATGGGATTTGAAACCCACATTTGATTAACTTGATCACCCATGGGTAAATATGGATAAAAAATACACCAAATAAAATGAGCCTTCTTAGTCTCAATGAGAGTAGCCCACATAGTGTTAAACCTTCTAGACCAGACCTCATGGCTAGAATGAAGGTTATAATGGTGATTGAGAGTATCATCTTGAATATGCTAGGGAGATAAAATAGTATACCCTAGATGAGGAGAGCAATGGCTAAAAAGAGTGTTCGTAGGCCAATTCTAACCCTTCTACTAGGGAGTAAGGGAGTTAACTCCAAGATTATGAAGATACTCATTAGGTATGGAGCTTTGAATATTTATAATAGACTCAACATATACATTATTTAATTTAAATTCATTCTGAATTAGCTGCCAAGGAAGGTAATTTTTAAAAAAATATCCCTAATATTTTTCATGCTTTTTTAAAACACCCTTAAACTTTTGATCCAAGGGACCAAAGCAAAGGGAAATTTAGGAAAATTTAGGCATGGAGACCACTAAAGGGAATGAGAATTATAGGAAAAACCATTCCTAAGACCCTCCCATACCAAAACAAGATGGGGTTTGAGTTTCTCCCAAGCTTTCCAAATGCTCTAAATAATAAAAGTACCATTAATTTTAACAGGAACAAGGGTGATGAGAAGAGTATGTAGCCCAAATATTTATCATTCATGTCTACCAAAAAGAACTCCCTAAGAGATATATTGATGAAGTAAAATCTTCTAGGCTTCATCACCTTCCAATGTTCAGATAACCCATTTAATGTTTAGAGAAAACATTGAAGCTTAACATCCAAAAGATTGATACCACCTGCTTCTTTAGGCCAGCAATAAATATCTTAGGAAACTTTGTGAAAGACATTAAGACTTTTATAATTGGCCTAGAGGAAATATCTTAGAAGCTTTGACAATCAATTCAAACATATAACTTTGTTTGAAGTATTATTTACTCACCATGAAAAAATTATAAACATATCCAAAACATTTTAATATTATAACACTTTAGAATATCATATACTATATAAAAATAGTAATAATACATGAAGGTTACATAATTAATAAGTTGGTTGATACTCATATATCAAACTCTTCATTGAATAAAAAACTGAGCTTAACATGGGAAAAATTTAAGAAACAAAAAGGCTAGATAACACAACACTCAAAACCAAACTACTCAAGGCCAGACAACATAAGCTACTTCACCCAAAGGAGGAGGTGGAGGTTAATATCAATACAAAAAATCTATTAAAATATATTGTATGTTATAGGAATTAGGGTAGAGTCCCCCAAGAGAAATTTCTTCCATGTAAAAAAATCAAGCCTGAATGATTGAAAAAAGGTATGAATCCATTGCCATGTAGTATGGGCATGGGAGTAGAACTAAAAATATGATTAATTATCTCAAGTTGATGGTATTATGGATAAATGAGATTTGAAACCCCGATGTGATTAATTCAGTCACCCACAAGTAAACCTTGATATAGAATACACCAAATAAAATGAGCCTTTTTAGTCTTAAAGAGAGCAACCCACATGGTGTTAAACCTTCTAGACTAGACTTCATAGCTAGATCAAAGGTTCTAATAGTGATTCAAATTATCATCTTGAATATGTTGGGAGCTAAAATATTATACCCTGGACAAGGAAAATAATGATTAAAAGGAGTCTTTGTAGGCCAATGCCAATCCTTCCAATAATAAGTAAGGGAGATAATCCAATATTATGAAGATACTTATTAGGTATGGAGCTTTGAATCTATGTAATAGAATTAACATCTACATTAATTAATTTAAATTTAATCTAAACTAGCTACCAAGGAAGCCAAGAGAAGTTCGCTTTACAAAAAAGATCCCTAATATTTTTCACGCATTTTTTGAATGTCCTTAAACTTTTTATCCAAGGGACCAAAACGAAGGGAAATTATGAAAATCCAAGTAGGAAAACCATCAAAGGGAATGAGAATTAAAGTAAAAACCATTCTTGAAACCCTCCCCTGCCAAAATGAGATGGGTTTTGAGTTTCTCCCAAGTTTTCCAAATGCTTTGAATGATAAAAGTACCATTAATTTTAATAGGAACAAGGGTGAGGAAAATATTATGCAGCCCAAGGTCTTGCCATGCATGTCTATCACAAAGAACCCCTTGAGAGATACAATAATGAATTAAAATCTTCTAGGATTCATCACCTTCCAATCCTAGGATAACGCATTTAATGTTGACATCAAAACCTTGAAGCTTAACATCTAGAAGACCCATACCACCTACTTCTTTAGGTTGACAAAAATATCCCAAGAAACCATATGAAAACCTTTATGACCTTCAAAATTATCCCAGAGGAAATATCTTAGAAGATTTGAAAATCAATGCAAACATATAATTTTGTTTGAAGTATTATGTAATCACCAAGACAAAATTATAAACAAATCTCAACATTCTACTACTAAAACACTTCAAGATATAATAATAATAATAATAATAATACATGAAGATTAAATAACAAAGAAGTCTATTGGTATTCATAGCTCAAACTCTTTGTCATAGGAAAAACTCAACTCAACATGAGTGAGAAACAAGAAACAAAAAGGCTAGATAACACAACACTCAAAGCCAAACTACTCTAGGCCAGAAAACACAAGTTGCTATCAGAGTTGTTGCCAGGGTACAGTCAGCCTCAAGCTTGACTCCTGATAGAAAGGGAGTTGGAGATGGCTTGCAATCAGCCATGTGAAACCGAGACAATAAATCAAGAGCATACTTAGGTTGTGCAAGAGAAATCCTTGAATTTTACTATGAGATCTCGATGCCAAGGAAGTAGTGCAACAAACCCAAGTTTGTCATGTCAAATCTATCCTAGAGAGATGCCTTCACCACTGTAATAGCTGATGAAGAACTCCTGGTGATCAAAAGATCATCAACATATAGAACCAAAATTAGGAGTGAATCATCTTGCCATAAGTAGACATTGGGGTCAGAATGGCACCTAGTGAAACCCACTGTGATAAGGAAGGAATCCATCTTGGCATACCAAGCCCGAGGGGCCTGTTTAAGGCCATAGATAGATTTCCTAAGTCTGCATACTAAGGAAGAATCCTAAACAAATTTTAGCGGTTACTCAATGTAGATCTTCTCCTCTAAGTCTCCTTGAAGAAAGGCACTCTTCACATCCATCTGGTGCACATCCCAACCATGTGATGTGGCAATAGCCAAGGTAAGTCAGATAAAAGTCATCTTTGCAATAGGTGCAATGGTCTCTGAGTAGTCAATGCCTGCCACCTGTGAGAAACCCTTGGTGACCAATCATGGCTTGTACTTATCAACCAACCCATCTGCTACAAACTTGGTCTGATATATCCACCTACATCAAACCATCTTCCTTCCCTTAGGAAGTAAAGTCAAGTCCCAAGTGTGATTTTTTATTAAGGAAGAATATTATTCTCCATAGCACTATCCCACTCAGGTACTCCTGATGCCTATCAAGAAGTCTATGGATATGAAACTAAGGCAAAGAAGGCATGTGGATCTCTCTAAAAATCCCCCTAGTACGTATGTCATCTACGATATCTCCTACCCAAGTGTTAGCACTCTCAAGTGTCTATCTAGCACAAAGTGGCCTAAAAGTGGGTGAGTCAAGTGCTAACTCCTCATCCTCTAACTGACTAGAGGTGGATCACTTTGCATCATTGTCCTCACTATCTGAACTCGAAGAAGAAGAAGATGTCTCTGGCTCAGGAACCTGTTGTGGCTGATCTAAATTTGAAGAATCATCATGAAGAAGTAGATCTGATGAGAGAGAAGAAGTGCCAAGTGTTGAGTCTCTAGGACTCTCTTGAAAGTGGACACATCTCTCAATGAATAACTCATGAGTGGTTAGATCTAGAAGGTGATAACCCTTAACACCATCTGGATATCCTACAAAGATGCAAGGCTTGGATTAACATTCCATAGCTTTGCATTTCTTCTTCAGTATGTGGGCCATGGCGGGGGATCCAAAAACCATAAGGTGCTCAACATTAGGTTTCCTTTTATGCCAAGCTTTAAAGGATGTTATCCATTTTAATGCTTTGTGAGGAACCCTATTTTCAATGTAGCAAGCATAATTGATGGCTTCAGCCAAATACTGTGGTGCTAAGGATTTGGAGTGAATCATACAGCTACCCATCTCTTTCAAGTACCTATTTTTGCATTTTGCAACCCCATTCCGTGAAAGACTGTAAATGACTGTGCACTACAAATCAATCCCCTCTGTGGTGCAAAATTTCTCAAACCTATTGATGACATACTCCCCTCCATTATCAGTTCTAAGAACCTTGATGGATTTCTCACTTTGTTTCTCAACAAGAGCCTTGAAGTCTAGAAAATTTTCAAACACTTCAGACTTTTGTTTGATAAAATATATCCAAGTGTACCTAGAGAAATCATCAATGAAATTGAGGATGTACTTGGCCCTTGTGAAAGATGGTTTGGGAAAGGGTCCTGATACATCACTGTGGACTAACTCCAAAGGTTGTGAAGCCCTCCAAGCTTTGCCTTCGGGATGCTTCCCAAGGGAGCACCCCTTGCAAAGTCCTTTTGAGAATTGGACACAAGGCAAGCCAATGACCATGTCATGTTTGCAAAGTTGCTCAAGGTAGCAGTAGTTAAGGTGGCTAAACTGCTCATGCCATAATTTGCTAACTCCATCTGAATGAGTCAGTAATGCTATTAGAGAAGAATCAAGTGCAAAATGTGAAAGGTGTATAACCTTGCTTGGTGATCTTCCCCACCCACTGCCACTGTAGTATCACTATGCAACTCCTTGATAGCCACTAAATCTGGTGAAAACTCAACTCTCATGCCCTGAATAGTGTGAGTGATTTGGTACACTAATAAGAGATTGGTTGAAAGAGAAGGAACACTTAGAACATTATTGAATGTTCCTCCTTCCATTTCACTGACCCTCTCCCTGCAATAGATACTGATGTGTCATCACCTAAACTAATTGAAGTCATGCTATAAGGCTCTAAAGATGAAAACTCAACTAGGGAAGAGCCCATGTGGTGAGAAGCACCCGATTCAATGACCCATGAAGTTATAGAAGTTGTTGTAGCTATAAGGGCCTTTCCCTTTTCTTTCTCCTTACACTTGCCTTTTGCCTTAGTAGAATCTTGGGTAGATGAATTCTGCTTGATGGACTCAGGAACACCTATGTTATGCTTATCTAGAAGATGAGTTAGGTGATCTATTTGTTTCTTCATGCATTTGTGTTCATCATGCCCTGTCTTCTTACAATAGTCACACTTAACCTTCTCCTTCTTAGGTTTAGCATTGGAGGAGGAAGACTCAGTGTTTTTTTTGGCAGGATTGTTGTTTTCTTTCTTCTTCTCTTGGTCCTTGTTCTTTTTCTTCTTCTCCTTTGTTTAAGTCTTATCCTTACCATTTCTAGCTATCAAATCTTGGAGTTGAGTAGACTTCATTATGTCCATTTGAATTAGATTATCTTGCTCCCTAGTCAATTCGGCAATGAATGAATCCAAAGAAGGCATGTTACATGTAGTGCCAAGGGCACTTTTTGTGGCATGGAAAGTGGAGACAAAGACTGAATAGCTTGGACCTAACTTTGTGAGAATAGAAAGGATGAGTTGATCATCTTTCTTCTCTATCCCATAGTATTTCAATTAAAATCTAAGGGCATTAAAGTTAGTGAAGAAGTCATGTAGGGTGTCAAAGTTGCTAGGACTTAGACTTATGAGTTTGTTTTCGAGCTCATGACCTCTCATCTCATCAAGCTTCCCAAATAAGGTTTCTAGGGTGTCCCATATGTATTTGGGAGTCTTGGAGGTTTCTAAATGGAAGAGAAGTTCTAGAGACATGGACAAGCTCAGTAATACATAGGCTTCATCACTATGGTTGTACCACTTGACCTTTTCAACATCAGTGTTGGGTTCTACTTCAGTACCCATGGTGATCCTATACAACCCTTTACTTCTAAAAATGATTGACATTTTAACCTTCCATTCATGATAGTTGAAGGGTTTTAGGAGTTTAAGTTGAAAAAAATCCATTTTAAGTTGAATTTAGGTGAAGTTGTGCTGATTGCAAGTTATGAAATTATGCAGAAAGGAGAATGAAAGCAAAGATTGCAAGTGCTGAAAAGCAATCACACTCCCCCTAAAATGTTGAGTCGCCCCCAAATATGCAAGTGCATACTCAAAATATGTTGGGATTGGTTGAGAATGTGTCTTAGAGCAATTAGTGCAAGACTTAAGCAAACAAGACGTCGGACTCAGCTGAAAATGCGTCCCGAGAGACCCAATTTTTTTTTGGAGCACTTTATAAAGTGGTGTGTTTTTGACAATTATATATCCTAAGTTGTAGATAATTGAAACTAATAACTTTTTCAAAATATTGCACTCAAATCTGAGCTACTGTTTTCAAGATTTTAAATTTTTAATTTCCCTGTAAACTAGTAATCTTGGAAAAAAATAATACTAAAACATTAAAAAAATACCTGTTTTGAGAGAGAAAGTGGCCTTCCAACCACTCATTAGATTTGGCACAAAGTGAGAAATCCAAAATAGGTCTTTTTGAGGGGGAATTGGCCTCCTAACAATCTAGGCCTCACCCTTCATCTTCGACAAGGGAAAACTCAAGGTTTAATTAAAACCCCCAAATTCCCAAAACTTAAAATTGTTCCTAAAAATTCATTTCTTACTCAATTTGACTGAAATAAATTTTGAACAATCAAATTTCAATTGAGAATTTAAGAACAAAGACAAATTTACTAATCAAACTACCTGTTGAGGGCCCACATGAGGCACCAAAGGGAAAAAGTTAGCCATTTTCAAAAAGACAATAGTTTGCACTATTTTCGTTGATTTTCACTTGTTGTTTGACTGCTCCACGCAGGTGTATGGCCAAGGATCAGGTGTATAGAGAGTAGGTCTATTTTAACAGAATTCCCAATGCCCTTTTTCTGTTGCTTAGCAACCAAGGTGAAACATCAACATGAAATACCAAAGCTTGGAGGAGAGTGTGACTGCACAGGTGTACGGACTGTACAGTCCATGCCAATCTTCAAGGCAAATTCCAAACCTCAACTTCACACTTCAAGATTAGTTCCACACTATACATTCAACACCAGCATTCAATAAAATATCCAAATGCCTGGGTTAAGGAGATTTAGTGCCAAAATGGAAGAGATGACTTTTCAAGAGACACCAGGCCATATGGTTCATGCAGCCTTCAAGAAAACTTAAGAGGTTCTCCACATGTTAGATGCCAACACACTAGTTTTTCAATGCGAGCTTTCCAATAACATCAATGACATTCCAAGAAAACTTACAGATTATTTGCATGCAAGTATGCTCATATACTTCACACAGAGAATGAGTCAAACCTATATATCTACATCAAGGCTTATATGCTAGTACAAACATAATGCATGTAAATAAAAAAATTGAAGATCCTTTGCAAGCAAAAAACTCAAGATTTTAGAATAAACTAATATCATAACCAGATACATGATTACCGAGCTAGCTCTAATACCATATCAAAGTTGTTGCCAAGGTCTGAATAATGAAAATGCAATGGTCAAGTTATCACACGAGATGAAGTTGGTGCACACCACAAAGAAGCTAAAGCAAAGTGAAATCACTACAAGAGATAATTTGCAAAAGACAAATAGGAGAAAAACCCAATATTCAATTAACTTAAGATGGCCAAAGTGAAGAATACATATAGGAGAACACGTAAGTAACTCCTCCACAAAAGGTGGTCAAAGCACCCCAAGAATAGACTGTAACTCCTCCATGAAATGTGGTGACAAGGTGCTAAGAATAGAGAAGTAACTCCCATACCCGGAATAGCTGGTCAAAGGAGTTACTTATGACACCTATGACACATCTATGACACACATCTCCACATATGCTAGCCTATCCCACGAATGTAGGAAAACTCCATGTATGCACAAATATATAATATTCCCTAATTAAATAATAGGGAAAAATAAAAACCTACACTAACAGTTGCATCACCCAAGAAAGGAGGTGGAGGGTAATACTTAGGTGGTAGAGTCACCTAAGCAAAAAGATATATAATAGGAAGATCCAATGCCACCCAACCTTCTATGAGGTTTAAAGTCATATCAATAGTTTAACTATCAGCAGATTATGCCTAATTAATTATGCTAGTAGGAGAGCCTATGCAAGAGGGAGTTGTGTTAATGTTACCATGTGATGGTGAGTCTCACCCCCTTGGATGAAAATGATGAGAGAAGTGACCATAATTGCATGACCAACTTTTATGCCTCTTGAGAGGTGGAATTTTTAGCCCTTTTGACACCCTATCTGTGAGCACCTAACTCATAGTGTAGAGGGGCACTCCCCCAGTGGTCCAAAAACTCCTAGAGGGGGAGGGATGCCATCAAAACCTTATCTATTTGGACTTGAGTTTGCATTCAGGCCAACAAAATAAATAAACCTTGTTATTAATAGAAAAATAATAAGAACATTCATCATTTTTTAATATAGCATTACTTTCAGCTTTCCATAACTAGAATAAAATAATGTATCTAAAAAAATCCACATAAAAGCAATAGAAGTTGACCAGTTGGTCGAGCCCCCTATAAGAGTAAGCTACCAAGAAAAAAGATCAGGGTGATAGGGATAGAATAGGATATAGATCCAATTCGAAGTAGATTTGGCTTGTCAAAAAGACCAAAAGAAGTGCTTGAATGACTCAATCCATTGGCAAGGATGACACTTAGATGGAGCAATGCTCATGTGAGAGAGCCATTCCCCAAGCGAGAGACCTTGATAGACTAGTAACTATAAGAAGTGGACAAGCTTAGGTTCCATCTCAACATTCTAAATTATATAAATTTTGGTAAGCCAAGTTCTAGGGGAGGAGTTAATCCCCCAATACTTATTGATCCTGAAGAGATCATGGGAAAAGGTGATCATGACTTGATATAGAAGGCCTAGTGAATCATTTTTAAAATTGGTGTCATAATTCCATCACCAATCCTTCCACCATACATGGTGTGGTTACAAGTCCAACTTGTGAATCATAACATCGAAAATAAACTATTTGATGTAAAGGATAGAAGGTAAGTCAACATTGTTCAATTAAAATTTAATTTTCAAATTTGGCCAAGGAATCTAGTCCCTAGCATGAATCAAATCTCAAATGGTAAGAATACCTTTCTGAAAGAGTGAGGGATTTAATTCTTATCCATTCAAACAATAAAAAATTAGTGTTTATCATAATAGGGGACCACCAAATGTTATGATCATTAAAATATAGACTTGTACAAAAACTATTCCTAATCTATTTCATGTATGGCTTGATAGCTTTAACATCTTTCCATATACTTTTATAAATAAAAAAGCCTTTAATTTTTATAGGAGGTATAGTGATGATAAGGGAGTAGAAGATTATATTCTTCCAATTGGGTTTGTCATAGGGAACCCCAGATGATATATAATGCCTTAGTAGTATTTTACAGGCCTTATTACCTTCAATGGCATGAACAACCCATTGAACTCATAAAGTTACACTCTACCTATAAAGGTCAACAATTCCCATGCCTCCTTAATCTTGAGAAAGGTAGTAAATATCCCAGGATACATAATATAAACCCTTGGTATGTTTGTAATTTGACCAAAGAAAGTCCCTAAGAATTTTAGCTAAGCTTTCATAAGACACTTTTGAAGGATCCCAATAGGAGGAATAATAGACATGGGTGGCAAAAAAAGTCTTGGTGTAAATTTAGAATTTACCTGATAAGGATAATGTCTCATTAATATAATAGTCAACTTTATTCTTGAATCTTATAATGACATACTACCATATCTCAATTAGATAAAAGTCAAAGGAAAAAGTAATGCTAAGAAATTAATAAAATACTCCATGTGCAATATATTTCTAATTAAATTAGAGAATCTAATCAGGCATAGGCATCATACTTTGTCTAAAATATTGAGTCTTGATACATTTCAAATTAAACCCAGACACCAAGTAGAAAATATTAAGACACTTCATATATTCTAGGAAGGTGTGTTCATGTTCTTCAAGTGTAAGTAACGTGTCATCCACAAAATTACCATTAATGATCTAAGAGAAATTAGGTAAAATGATACCTCAAACCAAGCCTTGCTTAGCCTTAGAGGTAAGAAGATATCCTAAATCTCCCACGAAGATAACATATAAGGCCAGAGTAAGAGGGAAACCTACCTAATGAATCATTGTAGGTAAATGATATCAAAATTAAAGCCATTAATGGTCAAGCACATTGAAGCATCTAAAAGTAAATTTGAATCTAACTGTGCTTAGTTATCATTATCACTTATAGGGATTATATATGTCTTCTGACTAAAAATCATCTAAATAATGAAAGAAACATAGTATAACTTTAAGAACATTGATTAAAGTTATTACCCATGAATATATTTAGTCTACCAAGTTTCCATACAATCTTTGTCACTGTTAATGCATACTCAGACTCTCGTCTTGATCAAAGAATTTATGAACATAGGGTATAATTAGTTAATTGTCAAATAAGAAAACTCTCTAATCAATATTTTTTGGAATTAAAATTTATTCCACTGTAATCCATATAATTAATTGAAATGTTTAAAATCAAATGCACATTCAACAACATCTTTCCTTTTTCATCTCATGCACATAGAGCATAGGAAATACAATGCAATAGGTAGTTCATTTTTATAATAGCTTAATTTATATTTATTGGATTAGTATTCAGTCTTCCTTTGAATTCATCTTCACAAAACCATCTCAAACTTCATTATAATCTTATTTGAAATACAATGCACATTTCATTCATATTTAGCATAGGAAATAGGGTACTTAGAATCTGCTTTTCTTGGAGTTTGTTTCTCTCATACATCTCAAAAATCATATCCAAAAACTGACTTTAACATAACATTTACAAATTCTTTTATATGCTATAACTACCTTGTCTATTTTTGAACTCTCTCCAATAGTCATTAGAGGTTAGTTAGATCATTAAAGCATACATCAAAGTTTGTTTTGTTAACACTCATGACTTAAGACCCATGATATAGGAACATAGTGTCTTCTAGAATTCATACTACCAATTTACATCTTGAGAGTTTCTTCACATACCCCTACAAGTCCTAAACTAGTCAAAACCATTCAAATTTTCAAATTATTAAAATAGGTAGGAAAATGCCAATTTTGAGATCTAGCTTACCTAAGCATACCTAGACACTTGGATAAGATTCCAAAGTGTGTACTAATACTCCTAACACCATTCAAACACACTAAACATTCTAATTGACCTCTAAGTCATTTTGTCACTCTAAAAGTGTTTAAATAAACATAAGATAAAAGGATGTTCCTAAATCATAGTACTGACGAGCAAAATAAACTTTCCTCTAAAAGTTATAAATGATCTGGCACTGATGTTCTATTCATCATCTCTCTTTCAATTTCATGTCCTCATGGATTTCAAGGCCTATTTGAAGCATGTATACCTTCTTGACTCTTGGTTAAAGTTATTATGGCTCCTCCCTTGATGATGTCTTTCTTGCCATGGATCTCCAAACTAATCATGGGAAACTGTTGCTTGTTTTTCTTTGTATAAAGACCTCCACATGAATCAAAAAAATCAAACAAAAAAACTCCTTGCTTGTCCTCTTTAATTTCACATTCTTTATCTTTAAATTTTGATTGTTCCTTGACTGCATATGCTGCCCACTACATTGTTTCTTTTTGTTTTATCTTCTCATCTATAGTACCATAAATCTCTTCCATTACATTCTTTCCCTTTATCTTTTATTCACTCACTATCTAATTAGTCACCAGTTCTCTCAACACACCATCCTTCTTAACTAGCCTTAATAAACTAGCATGAAAATAGAACTCTTAAGAGTGTTTAACTAATGTGAGAGTTTATTTTATGACACCAAAAGAAGTATTAATTAAGTTTTCCTTTTATTTTTTATTGAAATGAAGACTAAATGACTTAAATCTTGTAAAGAAGATGTTAGAAATATGAAATCAAGGTGTGAATTGTTAGTAAAAATCTATAGCTTGTTGTTTTAAGTCTCTTTTTTATTGTGTAGGTTGATCTCACCATTCCATAGAGAAATATCACTATTCTAAAGTGCATTCTCACCATTCCACAAGTCAATCTTGATGAAAGATAGAATAAATAAAACACTAGTTTATGATCTTGCCAACAGATAGGGAGATCTCACTAAATAGTAGGGTAAACTCACTGAAATATAGGGAATTCCCACCAAAATGATATAAATTAATTAAAATAAACTAATATACACCTATTAGTTTTTATTTTAGATCAATCTCTCCATTTCATAGGTTGATCTTGTTAATATGAAGAGTGAACTCATCGATACATAGTTCATTCCCACTATTCTATAGAATGTTCCCATCATTCCACAATGTGATCTCACTAATATGCAATTCAATCTCATATATATTATAAAACACATAGGTAGATAGATAATAAATAAAATTGATCCCATAATTTGCATATGATTTCCCACCATTTCATAGAGTAATCTCATCGATGTTCAGGGTTATCCCACGGACTTAAAGAGCGATCCCACCATTTCATAAGTTGATCCTATAATTTATCTTAGAAATCATATAGACATAAAATGGGAGAAAAATAAGTGAAAAATAACATCTAAATAGGTTCTGAATACAAAATTAGAAAATATAAATACTTTTGTGAGGTACGAGTCCCACCAAGCATGCCAAAATGTAGAGTAGGATTACAAGATGCATTAGTCTATGTGTTAGTTAATAAAACCTCTATAAAAAAGCATATAGACACTAAAACATCAAGTGTATTCCCTCATGGAGTTTTTATAATGAATTATAAGAGCTATTTAAATAAGGAATACTACCAAACCTTCCAAGACCAGTCAAAAAGCATGTTTTCTCTTGGATTTGGTGTTCTAAGTCTATGTCGAGGATGAGTATAAATCTCTTCCATCATTTTTGAGTGCACCAATGGCTTGGGCTCATGATTTTTATCATTTTATGCAAATAGGTGAATCTTTGTGGCAATAATTTTGCATAATAACATTACACAATTCAAGCTCTTTTATTTAATGGTGAGACTTTATATTTATAGATTTATAAAAAATTTCAAGATCAACCATGACCATCCATCTTGAGATCAAGATGTGTGGCCATGAATTGATTCAATTTTAGAGGGAAAAGCCATAAGTATTCCCATTAATATTTGGAAGAATGGGGCATTGATGAGGTATGAAAGGGCTTAATCCTAATATTTGTTCCATTAATGGCCTATGGGTGCCACCCCTTTGATGATGTCATGGGATGATAAAGATTTGAGGAATGAATTTCCAATATATAAATTTTCAATAACTTCCATGGAATTTTCACTTAGACCCTTGATTTGGTTTAATTATCTTAAGTGATTTTGATTAAATTTTATACAATTTTTTTGAAATTTGTCGCACACTTAATTAACCTAGTCAGAAATGTCAATTTAATAAGTCATAATTTGACTAAAGTATAATCAGAAGGTGTTAGTTGTGTATGAAATATAACCCCAGTTAGAGCATTATGGATGTAAAATAACAAATTAATATGGCATGTGTTGTCTAATTGGAGGAATTTAGTGGTCCACAGTGTTATTTTGCATGGTAACAATTTGACTCAAAGTGATTTGTGAAAAGATAATAATCACATAAAATGCATTACCCCATCTAGGGACGCATTAGCCTAAATCAGCACCTGTACGTGATAAGTTCAAACCATTTAGTGTGTTATAGTGATTATGACCCAGATTATATGTTGTCATAGAATGTTTCTTAGATTGATAATTCAGTACAATAGTGATAAGAATTTAATGTCTACACCCACTACCACTAGGATAGTGTGAAGAAATTTTAATATGATTTAATATTCCAAGGATAAATTTGGTTCCTTTCCTATGAGGTGGTGCTTCAGAGAGTGAGAAAAGTGGTATTATTTAAATAATAAATGGTGTCTTGTTGACCCTCTCCTCTAGTGGCACTCATTTAATACCACATATTAGTTTACATGGAATAATTTCCATGTTTTGATGATTCTATTCTAAAAAGGATAAACTGTTATATGTTTTTATAATGAAATATTTTATCCTTTTCCAACATTAATGTCTAGACTGTCACTATTCATTCAGACATGGTTCTTTCTAATCATACTCATATCTCATGTATATTGGAATGGGTCACATGGCTATAGAAAGTGCCATGTACTTAGTTTATCATCAATAATTCTCTCTTAGGCCATGTTGGCATCACCATTTGATTTATAGAGTTTGTAACTAAGCCCCTTGCCCTCCATATGCTACCATTTGGACTGATTGGTAGAACGAGTCCATTTTTCACACAACCAACTTCCTCTACCACTATGGGATGTAAGTTACATATGTAATGAAGCAATTTTAAGAGGTTATACTCAAATAATTATATATTATCTCCTCTATTCTTAATATTAATCCTTTTGATACTAATATGCAAAATATTATTTCCTCCCTTAAACACGACATCAATATGGAAAATAGCCACACTAACATAGAGGCACAATTGCATGCTCGACTATATTGGCTCAAGGTTAGAGATAAAGTTTCCAATGTATTTTTAAAATCCCTCAAGGCCAATTAAAATTATGATAGATCAAGGCCATCAACTTGACCCAAACTAGGCTCACCTCCCTTCTAGACATCTCCTCAATGTTCATGAATCCAATTAGTGTTCAAAGCTCACGAGGTCATGAAAGAAATATATTGGGATTTATAGGAATGACTCAATATGGTTATTCATAACATTAAATCATTTAACTAACATATATATGACTCACCCTTAATCCTCCAAGAACTCACAGTGGTTCTCCAATTCATGAGTAATGACAAATCCCTATGCCTTAGCAATTTTCCATGTGAATTATATAAAGCTACATTGGAATTTATTGGGCTAGACTTGCTTTAGGTATATAAAGAAACATTATAAAACCATTCTTTAGGAGATTTAATTTATTAAGGTAATAATAATTTTATACTTAAAGAGGAAATCTATAGCTCATTACCATTTGGTGGCCTAACATCTTATTGAATGTCTCCTATAAAATTATTACCAAAGCTCTTGCCAATAAACTCCATTTTATTCTTCCTATAATCGTTAGACCTAAACAAATTAGTTTCATTAGAGGGAGGTATATTATTAATAATCTAATTTCCATCTAGGATGGCATGGAATGGGATATATTTTCTTGTCAGTGAACCATTTTTATCCCATATTAGAGAGATAGATGAATGGAATAAAGTGGTGGATTACTAATCCATTATACAAACTATTTTTACTGAGGGTTTAAATCCTTCATCTCTATTGAGTCACTTGAGATGAATTCTCAAAACCTATAGACCTATTTACTATATCACTATTATTTATGCCCAAGATTTCTTGATTGTTTGATAGAAATATGAAGATAAAGAGAGAAACAAAAAATATCACTTTTTCTAAAGATTAACTTTGTAAAATCCTATGACAAAATTTAATGGTCATTTAACATAGGTATGTTAAAGGATTTAGGTTTTTCTTAGTACTTGAATTTGACAATCCAAAATTTATTTTTAGATCTTTTGGCATGCTTCACCATTAATGGCTTTAAGTCTAATAGCATTTTCCTGTAGTGATCCATTAGGTAAGGTTTCCCTCCTACTCTAGTCTTATATGTTCTCTTCATAGAATATTTAGGATATATTCTTACCTTTAAGGCTAAGAGAGGATTGGTTTGAGGTATATTTTTACTTGATTTATCTTCCTAGTTTATTAATGGTAATTTTGTGGATAACACATTACTTACACTTGAATAACAAGAACACATCTCCCTAGAAGCTATGAAGTATCTTAATTTTTTATAATTAGCCTCTATTAATAGTTTGCAATATATTAAGACACAGTATTTCAAATAAAGTATGATGCTTATGCCTAATTGGATTCTCCAATTTAATTGGAAATATATTGCATGTAGAGATTAATTAAAATTTATTGACATCCCTTCTGCCTTTGACTATTCTCTAGATGATATATGGTAGTATTTCATCAAAATAGTGGAGAATAAAGTTAATTATTATATTACCAAACCATTATCCTTAGTAGGTAAATTCAAAATTTACACCAAGATATTTGCTTCCACCCATATCTATTATTCCTCTTATTATGCTCCTTAAAAAGTGTCTTATGACAACTTAGCTAAAATTATCAGGGACTTTCTTTGGTCTAATTCTAAGAATACCAAGGGTTTCCATTGTGTGGCCTAGGATATTTGATACCTTCTTTAGGATAGAGTCATAGGAATTATTGACCTTTATAGATAGAATGTAACTTTATGTGCAAACTAGGTTATTCATGCCATTGAAGGTAACGAGGCTTAGAAAATACTACTAAGGCATTGTATCTCCTCAAGGTACCCTATGGTAAACCCAATTGGAATAATATAATATTCTACTCCCTTCTCATCACTATAGTTATTGTAAAAATTTAAGGCTCTTTTGTTGCTAAAACTATATGGAAATCTTTTGAAACTATCAATCCATACATGAAATGGATTGGGGATGGTTTTTGTATAATTCTATATTTTAATGATCATAACATATATTGTTATCCTATTATTACAAACATTAATGTTTTATTGGATAAATGGTCAGGAATTAAATCCCTTAGACTCTTTTAGAAAGGTATTCTTACCATTCGAGATTCAATTCATGCTAGCGACTAGATTCCTCAACCAAAATTGAAAATTAAATTTCAATTGAACAATGTTGACTTACCTTCTATCCTTTGCATCCAATATTTTAATTTTGATGCTATGCTTCACAAGTTGGGCTTGCAACCACTCCATTCATGGTGGAAGGACTGATGATGGAATCATGACACCCATTTTAAAAATTATTCTCTAGGTCTTCTATATCAAGTTATGATCCCCTTCTCCCTTGCTCTCTTCAAGCTCAATAAGTGTTAGGGGATTAACTCTTCCCATATAAATTGGATTACTAGACTTGATAGAATTTATAATGCCTATATGGAACCTAAGCTCACCCACTTCTTGTGGTCCCAAGTCCATCAAGGTCTCCCACTTGGGGAATGGCTCTCTCTCTCACATAAGCATTGATTTACCCAAGTGTCATCCCTGTCAATGGCCTGAGTCATTCAAGCACCTCTTTTGGTTCCCCCATGAGACCAATCAACCTAAAACTAGATCCATATCCTATTCTAGCCTTATCCCCCTAAGCCCTTTTCTTGGTGACTTACTCTTATATGGGGTTCAGTCAACTGACCAACTTCTATTTCTTTTATATGGACTTTTTTAGAGACATTATTATTTTCTAGTTATGGAAAGCCAACAATAATGCTATATTCAAAAATGACTAATTTTCATCTCATTTTTCAATTAATAATAGGATTTATGTTATTTCATTGACTTATATACATATTTAGGTACAAATAGATAAGGTTTTAATGAAATCCCACCACCTTCAAGAGCTATTGGACCACTAGGGAGTGCCTCATATACTCTAAATTAGGTGCCATCAGATGGGTTGTCCCAGTGGCTACCAATTCCACCCCTTAAGAGGCACAAGATTTGGTCATGCAATTATGGTCACTTCTCTCATTACTTTAATTCAAGGGGGTGGGCCTCACTATCACATGGTAAAGTTGACACAACTCCCTCTCATAGAGGTTCTCTTTCTAAAACTGTTAATTAGGTAAAACCTACTTTTAGTTAGACTTTTACTATTACTTTGGACCCCATGGATGGTTGGGTGGTGTTGGATCTTCCCACCATAGAGCCTTCTTCTTGGGTAACTTTGCCACCCAAATATTAACCTCGACCTCCTCCTTTAAGTGAAGTGACTTGTGTTTTCCAGCCTTGAGTAGTTTGGTTTTGAGTGTTGTGTTGTCTAGAATTTTTGTTTCTTACTTTTTACCCATGTTAAGCAAAGTTTTTCCTTCAATGAAGAGTTTGAGCTATGATTACCAACTGACTTATTTTATATGTAACCTTCATGTATTATTATTATTATTTTATATAATATATGATATTATAAAGTTTTCTAATATTAAAATGTTTGGATATGTTTATAATTTTTTCTTGGTGAGTACATAATACTTCAAACAAAGTTTTATATTTGAATTTATTGTCAAATATTTTAAGATATTTCCTCTAGGCCAATTCTAAAGGTCATAAAGGCTTTCACAAAGTTTCTTAGGATTTTTATTTTTGGGCTAAAGAAACATGTGGTATTGGTCTTCTAGATGTTAAGAATCAAGGTCTTAATCTCAACATTAAATGGGTTATCTGAGGATTGGAAGGTGATGAAGCCTGGAAGATCTTACTTAATCAATGTATCTCTCAGGGGGTTCTTTGTGCTAGATGTGCATGAAAAGGCTTTGGGATACATACTCTTGTCATCACCCTTGTTGTTCCTATTAAAATTATTGGTAATTTTATTATTCAGATCATTTGGATAGCTTGAGTGAAACTCAAACCCCATCTCATTTTTTTATGGGAGGGTTTTAGGAATGTTTTTTCATTTATTTATCATTCCCTTTGGTGGTCTCCATGCTTGAATTTTCATAAATTTATCTTCACTTTGGTCCCTTGGATCAAAAGTTTAAGGCCATTCAAAAAATTTGTGAAAAATATTAGGGATATTTTTTATAAAGCAATCTACACTTGGCTTCTTTAGTAGCTAGTTCAAAATAAATTTAAAAAAAATGATGCAAATGTTGAGTTTATTACAGAGATTAAAAGATCCATACCTAATGAGTATCTTCATAATATTGGAGTTAACTCCCTTAATCCCTAGTAGAAGGGTTGGAATTGGCCTATAACCACTCTTTTTAATCATTATCTTCTTCATATGAGGTATAATATTTTAGCTCCCTAGCATATTCGAGATGACAGTCTCAATCACCATTAGGACCTTCAGTCTAGTCATGTAGTCTAGTGTAGAAGGTTTAACACTATCTGGGTTGCTCTCATTGAGATAATAAGGCTCATTTTATTTCATGTATTCTTTATCAAGGTTTACCTATGGGTGATTGAATTAATCACATGGGGGTTTCAAATCCCATTTGGCCACCATGTCATCAACCTGAGATAATTAAGCATATTTTTCATTCCACTCCCATGCCTAAATTGTGTGTTAATGGATTCATACCCTTTTTTAATCATTTAGGATAGACTTTTTTACATGGAAGATGGTTCTCTTGGGGGACTCCACCCTACTTATTACAATATACAATATATTTTGGTAAATGTTTAGGCTGGTATTCTTTTTCAAATAAGGAAGGCTATAAATTATGCTTATTTTAACCACAAGGAAATGGAAAGTAGTTTTTATATTACTAACATTATTACTATCACTTATAATGCTACTCTCCAAATTCAAATTCAAATTGTTAAAGTTTTCATGGAGCTTAACCACATTGAATGTTTTCTTTATCACTAGAAGAATGCCTTGTGTGTGGTTATCCATTAGACTTTAGAGCTTCTATGTCTACAGTGGTCTCCTTGTGGGTGAGGGCATGGTATGTGTTGAAAATGTTATAGAAACTAACATAAGAGCCTCTATCCTCATTGATTACCCCCTCACTAGTCATCTTCATGATGTGATTTACCTCATGGTTCTACCAAAGGTGGTGGTGATGGAAAGGACTAGGGCCCTCTCACACAAGACAAGTATCTATGGATGGGTTTGGCTATATTGCATGATTGACATAATGAATAAAATAATAATCTTCATTAGAATGATGGTTGGGATCCTTTAACTATGTATGAAGTCACCCTACTCAAGGGTGATGGGGTAATAACTTATAGGGTTCGCTTCCTCTGACTTCCATGTTCATTGTTGTAGCATAATTTCTCTCTTTAATTGCATGTGGTTTTATGTGCATATTTTTAGATGTTATACACTCATGATAGTTTGATGTGGCTTTTTGTTTGTGGGGTTGTTATTAACCATCTAATAGATTTGATCTTTTTTTAGGGTTTCTTACCTTGGTTTGGTTATACTTATGGAGTCTGACTTTTTTGGCCCTTTTTTTGTATGACCAGCATTGTACCATTATTTTTTGATATTAATATAAATATGCTCTTCAATAAAAAAATAAAAATCTTGATGATTATTATTATATCTCCTAATATTCAAGATACATCTCTAAAATTATATATCACCTTTTTTATCTAATTTTAGAATTAATTTATTAAACTATTTTATTTTTTATTTTTTTTCATATATTTAATTATTTATGAATATTTGCAATGTGATTTAATGTAAATCCATTTATCAATTTGATAATTATAAAAAGTGAAGATGTCCTAATAAAATCATTTAAAAAGGATAATAATTAATAGAATATGAAAATGATGTTATAATAGTAATAAATAGAGACAAAAACTCTCATTATTTTTTAAATATTCTCACTTAATTTTTTAAGAATTTATTTAATTAATAACTAAAGTTTTCTATTAGGGAACCTACTTGTAGCTTAACATGGCTACATTCATTAGTACATCAATGAGCCAAAGATTGAGTCTTCAATATTTTTTGTGGCCATTAATTCTAATTAATATAAATCATAATTATAACAAACACATTTGAATACAATGGAAAAGGTCTCATATGTAGTCTCAAAATGCAAAGGTGAAACATCATCCTCAATGTACGTCAAATTTACATTTGAATACTGAGTTTAGATCTTGATTAAAACAAAACTTATTATATATATATACATATATATATATATACATATATATATATATATATATGTATATATATATATGTATATATATATATGTATATATATACATATATATACATACATATATATATATACATATATATATATATACATATATATAAATACATATATATATATAATGTAGTACAATGTAAGGATTAATTTGGATAGAATTTATGTAAATGGCTAAAATTTTAGAATTTTGTAAAATTAGTTCATTGCTTCCCATCTACATACTATCTGATTCTAAAACATAATTAAGTTTAGATTAAAAAACTGCCATGATACAAAAATGATTGTATACATTACACCTCAATCATTTGCTATTCCATGACCAACACATTATGGCTAATTAAAGATCAAGTGTAGTCACAGAGTGAACAAATTCCCTAACCCTCATGTTTTCTCAGTTTCAGTCCATTTTCCATTTTCTACCTCAAACATAAAATAGTACATCAGTTTATCCCCACCACAACCACTCAAAATATCTTATCATGCCATAGTGTGCCATAATAAGGAATGTTTAATCCTTGTTGAATCCTCCCCACTTTAACCCACAAATTTTGTTTGCCATCATAATGCATCACTTCTTGCTTATAAAAATTGTAGAGATGACCGAAACCAACTACACATGACTAAGGACACTTCTTAATGGGTGAGATTAACCATCACGCACTAACGTGTTGTTGTGGCTCTAGCCCCACATACCATTGAGAAGCTTAGACTCTAACCATACCTCTCCTACAATTAGTTTAACCCCAACCACCACTACTAATGACAATCTAAAACAATAGACATTAACTAAAACCATGTGAATTATCATCATCATTTAACCACAACCATATGGAAAAATTATCCTTTTCCATTTTGATTTGAAATTAAAAGTCCCATCTTCTTTTCCATTTTGATTTGAAATTAAAAATCCTCACTTCTTTTCCATTTTGAATTTTGGAAACTCTCCTTACTTAGGGAAAATTAATGTGATTTATTTCTCCCATCTCCAATTTTCCCAACTCCATTCTACTCTTTAATTAGTGCATTTCCATGAGGAAGAAATTAATAGTGATTGACAAGTGACACCCTTCCACATTTCAAGCCATCAACTATGTTTTTATTTACTATGTTTTGGGTGAAGGAATGATATACATTTTAGGAATGCATGATGAAGATAAAAGTGATCTCACAATAGTGGAAGCTTATGATGTGGAGAAAGATGTGTGGGAAAGTGTATCGGTAATGAGCAAAGGATGAGATGTGTGTGAGGCAGTTTTCATGGAGGGGAAATTATTGGTCATCAGTAGGTATGAGACATAGTCACATGGATGATTTGAGAAGAGCATAAATGTGTTTTATCCAAAATATCACACTTGTATTTTGGTGGATAATATGTGGGGAGTTGGGTAGGGTTGAGCTTAACTATCATGCACTTGTTATGCCCTTAACCATTGGTGTGTCTAGGGATATGTGTGGCCAACTTGTGGCTTACATACCTCTTTTATTTACTTGTTAGATTTCTCTATGTTCTTAGATAGGTCGGCCTATGGAATAACCTTGGTTAAGTAGACTATATATAGGAGGTAGTGGTTAGTATTTAATCATCATGTTAAGTATTATGCTATTCAGGAATTACTGTGGACGTTGCCCCCTCAAAGTGGCTTTGCTATATTATCCAATATTCTATTCTACTATCAATTATCACTATGTAATCTATCATGTTTTCTTATTTTATGCAATATAAAATCATTCTATGTGAATATCTAAGTAATTTATTTACAAGTGGTATCAGAGCTTCTATTTAGGCAAGTTTCCTATGGCATTTTTTTTTGGATCTAGTGAGCCATGGCTTCTGGGAGTAGTGAAAATGAAAAAACATAACTTGCAATTTGGGAAGAATTAATTTTTTTCATTAGTGCAGTATTTAAAAATGTTTACAAATAAATAAATAAATAAATAATAATAATAATAATAATAAGTCTAGAAATTTTTTCCCCTTGCACACTTGCAGCCATTGGATTCATCTTGACAAGGTGATCACAATGGTACCATTTCTTGGTACACTTTTTTAAGGGGGTCAAAACACTCCTAGGGTTTGTTTATGGTAGGTATTTCAACTTAGGGAAGAAAAGGGGCACCAAAAAAACCTAAGACTCCTTCTACAGATGACATAGAATCTAGAACTTTAGATCTAGTGATTTCTTAACTTTAAGAGGACATAAAAAAATTGATGAGGCATGATGACTTTGTTACAATCTAAGCTGATGTTTCAAGGATGTGAAAAGAGATTAATGGAGTTTGCAGTGAATTGTAGCATATCACTACGCAATTGGCTACCCTTACATCTTAGTTTTAGCCTTAAAAACCTCCACTTCAGCATTCAAATCCTCCTCTCAACAACTCCCTTGCAGGTATGAAATTGATGTTTCCAAAAGTTGACATGCGTAAGTTTGATGGTAAGGATATTCTCACTTGGATTAACCAAATTGAGAATTTATTTGAGCTGCATCAAACCCCTATTTTTTAAAGGGTGATGGTGGTGTCCTTGTGTATGGAACCTGAGCAATTCATTTGGTATCACTGGTTATGTGATCAAAAGAAAAATAATGGTGCTCATATTACATGGACTATTTTTACTAAGGATTTGATAGCTCATTATTTGAATAATGTCTCTGAGAACTATTTTAGCCAATTATCCAAGCTATGACAAACAAGACCTGTGAAGGATTATATTCATCAATTTCATAATCTCTCTTTACGAGAGGAAAATATCACTAAGAAAAATTTGATAGATCTATTTTTGGGTGGCCTCAAAGATATCATCCAATACAAGGTTTGAATGTTTAACCCAACATCTATATCAGAAGTTATCCCTAAGGCATGCATGATATAAGAAAATGAGATGGTCAAAAGGAAAATTTTCACTACTAGTTGTGATCATAAATTTTCAACACCATCATTTCCACAACCCATTAGATTAACACAATGATAAATTAAGGAGAAGAAAGCCAAAGGGTTATGTTATGGTTGTGACAAAAAATGGAGCAAAGACCATCATTGTGCTAAAAAGAAGGTATTTTACATTGAAGGTACCAATGATGATGAAGATGATGTAGAAGTACATGATGTAGATGTAGAAGTTCCTGAGGAGGAATCTGAAGACTCTCAACCTACTATTTCATGCCATGCCTTGTCAAGTATTAGTACTCCCTAAACTCTTAAGGTGATGGGTTTCCTTAAGAAATATAAGGTCACTATCTTGATTGATTATGGGAGCACACACAACTTCATCCATAGTAAGTTGGCTACTCATTTTAACTATTTCATTTATCCATATCCAAAATTTTGGGTTATGATTTTAGATGGTGGTACTGTCAACTATTCAAAAAAATGTCACAGTATTAAATTAGCCATGGGAGACTACTTATTAGATTCTCTTATGTTTTCTATTCTGATGGGTGGAGCTGATATTGTTCTAGGAGTCTAGTGAATCACCACTTTGGGAACTATTGAGATGAATCTTCAATAATTATTCATGCATTTTCATTCTAAAGAAAGAACATTTGAGCTAAGAGGATTAAATGTTAAATCTCCCCAACTTGTTATCTCTTATTAAATGACAAAGATTCTCCATAAGGGTGCTAAGGGATTTGTATCTCACTTGTTTTATATGTAAGTACAACCAACTTAGCCATCTCCACCTCTTGATATGTAAAAATAATTAATGCTCATTCTGTTATTTTTGGAAACATGCCAAAAGGACTTCCACCTAGCCACATGCATGATCATGCTATCACACTTATTCCTGGAAGTACACCACCTAACATTAGGCCATATAGGTATTTCTATGCCCAAAAAAGTGAAATTGAAAATATGGTACAAGAGATGTTAGACGTAGGAATTTTTTGCTATAGCCAAAGTGAATACTCTTCACCAGTTGTCATGGTGAGAAAAAAAGATGACACTTGGAAGATATGCCATAACTATAGAGAACTCAACAAGTACACTATCAAAGATAAGTTTCCAATTCTTGTCATTGATGATTTTCTAGATAAAGTAAATGGTGCCCTTTATTTTACCAAGTTAGATATGTGTTTTGGGTATCATCAAATTAGGATCCATGATGAAGACATACCCAAAACCACTTTCAAGACTCATGAGGGACATTATGAGTTTTTGGTTATGCCTTTTAGCCTAACAAATGCACCATCTACTTTTTCGAGTTTGATGAATACTATTTTTAAGCCATTTTTGAGGAAATTTGTTTTGGTATTCTTTGATGATATCCTTATTTATAGTAAAAATTGGACAGACCATTTGCAACATGTGAAATAGGAACTCTCCATTTTGGAGCAAAATCAATTATATGCCAAACTTCTAAATATACTTTTGGTACTGGTGAGGTTGAATATTTGGGTCATTTGGTGTCTTATTGAGTGAAAGTGGATCCTAAAAAATCAAGCAATGGTGGACTGGCCAATCCTAAGATAGTTAAGCAACTTTGGGGCTTTTTGGGGCTTATTGGTTACTATCACAGATTTGTAAAAAATTATGGTAGTATTGTATCCCCACTTACCTCTTTTTTAAAGAAAGACTCCTTTCATTGGACTGATGTAGCTACTTGGGCATTTGAATAATTGAAATTGGCTATATGCACTACTCTAGTATTGACCACTCCTAATTTTTAATAATACTTTTGTTGTTGAATGTGATGCATATGGGTATGGTATGGGTGTTGTACTCATGCAAGAAGGCAAACCACTAGCATTTAAAATTCATCAACTCAAGGGTAAAATCAAAACAAGCCCATATATGAGAAGGAAATAATGGCCATCTTTCATGTAGTCAAATAATGGAGACCTTATTTGATGGGTCATCACTTTCAAGTAAAAACTGATCATGATAGGCTTAAATATATTTTAGAACAAAGGTTGTCATATGAAGAACAACAAAAGTGGGTAACTAAGATGCTAGGCTATGATTTTTAAATAGTCTAAAAAAAGGCAAGGATAATGTGGTGGAAGATACACTATCCAAAAAAGATGAATTAGTTGAGGCATTTCTATGTGCCATAACCATTTTGCAAGTAGATTGCCTAGAGGATGCATGATCAGAATGGGAACATGATAGTACTGCTCATAGTTTGATTCAAAACTTTAGCAAGGTTTAGGTGGATTTGAAAAATTCATATGGAAAGGTAATTCATTATGGTATAAAAATAAATTGTACCTATGTAATAATTATCTTCTTAAATAAAAAATCCTTTAAGAACTTCATGCAACTCTAATTGGGGGTCATTCACGATTTTTTAAAACCTATCACAGGATCAAGTACGATTTTTTTTAGGAAGGTCTCAAGGGGGATGTCCAAAAATATGTGGTTGAATGTATGCTCTGTCAACAAAACAAAGGTGAAACCATCAAACTCCAAATCTTTTATAGCCTCTATCTATCCCTAGCCAACATTGGGAAGAGGTATCTATGGATTTCATTACAAGGTTACCAAGATCTGATGGTCAAAATGTTATCATGGTTATTTTAGATCATCTCAGTAACTATGCTCATTTTTGTTCATTATCCCAACAATTTGTTTCTAGTATAGTAGCTTCTGATTTCTCAATACAGTTCAAAAACTACATGGGACCCCTAAGATTATTATCAGTGATAGAGATCCCATTTTTGACGATAATTTTTAGATAGAATTATTTACATGTTTAGGCACTCAATTGGATCATAGTTCATCTTATCATCCTCAATATGATGGACAAACTAAGGTAGTCTATAAATTTTTGGAAGGGTATCTCTGTTGTTTTGTTTCTGATAAATAGGATAAATGGGTTCATTGGCTGCCACTTGCTGAATGGTGGTATAATACTTATGTTCACAGTTCTTCCAAAATGTCTTCTTTTGTGGCACTATATGGATACCGCCCTCCATCCATCACTTCAACCTTGAAGGTCTATCCTAATTTTCATGTAGTTGAAAAAGATATTCACCATCAACATGAGGTCCTTGCAAGTTTGCGTCAAAATTTAGCTATGGCCCAAAATCGCATAAAGCAATAAGTAGATCAACATAGAAGTGAGAGGCATTTTAGCATTGGTGATTGGGTCTTTGTTTGCTTATATATATATATATATATATATATATATATATATATATATATGTCATTAAAGAAATAAAAAAAGGATAACAAGTTGTCCCCTAAGTATTATGGGCCTTATCAGATCTTAAAAAAAAATGGTAGTGTTGCCTACAAGTTAAATTTTCCTTCATCCACTCGCATACATCCATTATTTCATGTATCATGCCTAAAGAAAGACATTGGACATAGAGTTGTCATTCAAATAGAATTACCAAAATTAGATAAGTAAGGTAGAGTTATTATTGATCCTTATCTGATCCTTCAATATCACACCAAATAACTACATTCTAGAGCAATTACAAAAGACTTGATCAAATGGAAGAATTTGCCATGTGAAGATGCCACTTGGGAGGATAACGCATTTGTGTAGCAATATCCAATGTTACCATAATGTTGAGGAAAACATTATTTTGAAGGCAAAGGGCTTATTATGTCCTTAAGAATTGGTGTGTCTAGGGAGATGTGTGGCCAACTTATAGCTTACATACCTCATTTATTTACTTGTTACATTTCTGTATGTTCTTAGATAGGTCAGCCCATGGAATAACCTTGGCTAAGTAGAACATATATATGAGGTATTGGTTAGTCTTTAATCATCATGTTAATTATTCTAATATTATTCCATTATTGTGGAGGTTGCCCCCTTGATGTGGATTTGCTATATTATCAAGTATTCTATTCTGATGTCAATTATCACTATGTAATCTCTCATATTTTATTATTTTTAGCCATATAAAATCATTTTATGTGAATATCTAAGTAATTTCATTACAACACTAATGTGCTACCATGGTTTTGGCCCCACTTACCATTAAAAAGGTCAAACTCTAACCACACCTTTCTCATAGTTAGTTTAACCCCAAATGCTAGTTCTAACCATGACCCAAAATAACTAACATTAACCATAACTATGTGCATTAACAACATAATTTAACCATAACCATAGGGATAAAAATTGGCATTTTCTATTTTGATTTGAAATTAGAAATCCCGTATTCTTTTATGTCTTGATTTGAAATAAAAAATGCCACTTTCTTTTCCATTTTGAATTTTAAAAACTCCCCCCTACCCAGAAAAAATAATGTGATTTATTTCTCCCATCCCCCATTTTCCTAATTCCATTCTAGTCTTTAGTCGATGCATTTTAGTGAGGAGGAAATTAATAGTGATTGATGGGTGGTACCCTTCCACATTTTAGGACATCAACTATGTTTTCATTTACAATGTGTTGTCTATGAGGTGGACCTACAAGATTGACATGCCAATGGTTCAGTCTTTCTTTGGTTGTTATATTTTGGGTGAAGGAATGATATACATTGAAAGAGGGCATGATGAAGATAAAATTTCTCTCATAATAATGGAATCTTATGATGTTAAGAAAAGCATGTCAGAAAGTATACTAGTAATGAACAAAGGATAAGATGAGTTTGAGGCAGTTTTTATGGATGGGAAATTATTGGTCATAATTGGGTATGAGACATAGTTATAGGGATGATTTGATAAGAGTGAAGAAATGTTTTATCCAAACTCTCACACCTAGATTTTGGTGGAAGATATGTGGGGAATTGTGTAGTGTCTTCGATCATGTGTAGTTACTTTTGGTTGCCTCTACTTTATCTATAAGCAATAAGTGATGTAGTATGATGTAAAATAGATTGTGTGGGTTGAAGTGGGGAGTATGACACAAGGATTAAAAATTTCTTATTTTTACAAACTGTGGCATGATAAGATATTTGTGAGTAGTTGTGGTGGTGATAAACTGATGCACTACTTCATATTTGAGACAACATATGGAAAATGGATTGAAATTGAGAAAGCATGAGGGTTTGGGGGATTTGTTCACTCTATCAGTACACTTGAGCTTTAGTTAATGACAATGTGTTGGTCATGGAATAAAAAATTATTATGGTGCAATTTATACACCCATTTTTTTATCGTGATAGTTTGTCAATCTAAACTTAATTGTGCTTTAGAATTATATAGTATTGAGATGGGAAGCGGCCAACTAATTTTATAAAATTCTAAAATTTTAACCATTTACATAAATTCTATCCAAATTAATCCTTACATTGTATTACATTATTTATATATGTATGTATGTATATGTGTGTGTCTATATATATAATTTTTTTAATTTAATCAAGATCTAAGCTCAGTATTCAAATCTTAAATTGACATACATTGAGGATGACATTTTTCCTTTACATTTTGAGAGTACATATGAAACCTTTTCCATGGTGTTCAAGATGGTTTATTATAATTATGATCTATATTAATTAAAATTAACAACCACACAAAATATTGAGGACTCGAGCTTTGGCCCATTGAATTATTAATAAACATATCCATGTTAATCTACAAGTAGGTTCCCTAACATAAAAATTTAGTTATGTATTAAATAAATCCTTAGAAAGTAAGTGAGAATATTCAGAAAAAATGAGAGTTTTGTCTTTGTTTATTATTATTATATCATTTTCATATTATATTAATTATTACTACTTTTTTATGTTTTTATTGGGACATCTTTGATTTTTATAATTATGGAATTGATAAATGGATTTAAATTAAATCACAATAAAAATATTCATAAATAATTAACTATATTAAATATATGAAAATAAAATAAAATAAAATAGTTAAAAATTAATTTTAAAATTAGATTAAAAAGGTGATATATAATTTTAGATATGTATCTTGAATATTAGGAGATCTCATAACAATCATTAATATTTTTATTTTTTAATTAAAAAGAATACTTATATTAATATAAATAAATAATGGTACAAAGCTAGTCATACAAAAAACGGGTGGAAAAAGTGACACTGCACAAGTATAACTAAACCAAGGTAAGAAACCCTAAAAAAAAATCAAATCCATCAAAGGGTTAATAATAAACCCACAAACAAAAGCCACATTAAACTATCATGAGCTTGTAACATCCAAAAAGACACACATAAAAGCACAAGCAATTGAAGAGAATAATTATGCTGCAACAATGAACATGAAAGTCAGAGGAGGTGAACCTTGCAACTTGTTACCCCATCCTACTTGATTAGGGGAATTCATGCATAGGTAAAAGATGCTGGCCATCATTCTGATGAAGATTATTATTTTATTCATTGTGTCAATCATGCAAGATAGCCAGACCCATCCATAGATACTTATCATGTGTGATAAGGCCCTAGTCCCTTCCATCATCACCACCTCAAGTAGAAACATGAGGAAAATATTTTCATGAAGATGAATAGTGAGGGGGTGACCAATGAGGAGAGAGGATCTTGTGTTAGTTCCTAGAATGTTTTTAGCACATACCATACCCTCACCCACAAGGAGACCACTATAGACATGGAAGCTCTATATGCTCATGGCGAACCATACACAAGCATTCTTTTAGTGATCAAGTAAACACTTGATGTGGTTAAGCTCTAAACAAACTTTAAAAATATGACTATGAATCTAGAGAGTAGCATTAGAAATGCCAGTAACTTTTTTAGTAATATAAAAACTACTTTTCATTTCCTACTTGAAACAAGCATAATTTATAGCTTTCCATACTTGAAAGATAATATAAACATAAAATATTTGCCAAAATATACTGTAACTTGAAGGAACTATGGAGGATTCCCCCAAGAGAACCATCCTCCATGTAAAAAAGTCTATCCTAAATGACTATAAAAGGGTATGAATCCATTGACACACAACTTGGGCATGGGAGTAAAACCAAAAATATGCTTAATTGTCTTAGGTTAACAACATGGTGTCCAAATGGGATTTGAAATTCCCATTTGATTAATTTGATCATCCATAGGTAAACCCTGATAAATAATACACCAAAGAAAATGAGCCTTCTTAGTCTCAATGAGAGCAAACCACATGGTGTTAAACCTTCTAAACTAGACTGCATGGCTAAATTGAAGGTTATAACAATGATTAAGAGTATCATCTTGAATATTCTGAGCTAAAATATTATACCCCAAATGAGGAGAATAATGATTAAAAGGAGTGGTCATAGGCCAATGCCAACCCTTCCACTAGGGAGTAAAGGATTTGATTTTAATATTATGAAGATACTCATTAGGTATGGATCTTTAGATCTTTGTAATAGACTCAGCATTTGCATTGTTTAATCTAAATTTATTCTAAACTAGCTACCAAGGAATCTAATAACATCTTTCTTTATAAATAATATCCCTAATATTTTTCACATCTTTTTTGAACAACCTTAAACTTTTGATCCAAAGGACCAATGCAAAGGGAATTTTATGAAAGTTTAGGCATGGAGACCACCAATGAGAATGAAAATTAATGGAAAAAATATTCCTAAAACCCTCCCATACCCAATGGGATGGGGTTTGAGTTTATCCCAAGCTTCCCAAATGATTTGAATAATAAAATTAAATTAATTTTAATATGAACAAGGGTGATGAGAAGAGTATGTATCCAAAACCCTTTCCATGAACATCTACCACAATGAACCCCTTGAGAGATATAGTGATGAAGGAAGATCTTCCAGGCTTCATCACCTTTCGATCCTTAGATAACTCATTTAATGTTGAAAGAAAGAGCTTCAATCTTAACATCCAAAAGACTGATACCACCTACTTCTTTAGGCCAGCAACAAATATCCTAGGAAACTTGTGAAAGCCTTTATGACCTTTAGAATTGGCCTAGAGGAAATCTATTAGAAGCTTTGAAAATCAATTCAAACATAGAAATTTGTTTTAAGTATTATGTACTTAACAATAAAAAATTATAAACATATCCAAACATTTTAATATTAGAACACTTCAAAATATCATATATTATATTAAAAATAATAATACATAAAGGTTACATAAAAAACAAGCCGATTGTTATTCATAGCTCAAAATTTTTTCTAAAGGAAAAATATAACTTAACATGATCAAAAAGTAAGAAAAAAAAAGTCCAAACAACACAACACATAAAACCAAACTATTCAAGGCCAAAAAACACAAGCTTCTTTACCCAAAGGAGGAGGCGAAGGTTAATAATTGGGTGGTAGAGTCACCCAAGTAAAAGGCTCCACAATAGAAGGATCAAATGCCACCCAACCATCTATGGGGCCCAAATTCATAACAATAGTCTAACTATCAGGAGGTTGTGCCTAATTAATAGTTTTAGTAGGAGAGCCTTTATGAGAGGGAGTTATGTCAACTTTACCATGTGATAATGAAACCCACCCCCTTGAATGAAAGTGATGAGATAAGTAACCATAGTTTCATGATCAGCTCCTATGCCTCTTGACAGGTGGAATTGGTGGCCATTGGGGAAGCCCATCTAGTAGCACCTAATTCAGAGTGTAGGAGGCACTCCCCTAGCAGTCCAACAACTCCTAAAGTTGGTGGGATTACATTAAAACCTTGTTATAGGTACAATCCACTGAGAGGGGGCTGAATTAGTGGTGGAAAATAATCCAATCCAATTTCCAAACCCTTACAAATACTTAAGCATTCAATATAATCATTCATGGAACATACATATATTCATAGTAGTGAATAATGAACTTAATGCAAGATCACATAGACAACACAATATCTATGTGGAAAGACCTCTTGGGAAATAAAACCCACTCTCAAACCTAAAAACATATGGACTATTATCCTATAAGATGATCACAAACAAAAGATTGATCAAGTCCTTTTGATCAGGAACCTTGGTCAAGTCCTTCTAACATAAGGCCTTTAGTGAAACAATAGTTCCATAAGGAGTACCTAACCCTAAGATGATCAAGTCATTTTAACCACTTATGCGATCAATTCCTTCTGACCTACAACCTTGATCAAGTCCTTATGACAAAAGGTCTTTAGTGAAACCCTATTTTAAAAGGAGTAACTACCCCTAAGGAAGATCGAGTCCTTTAGACCCTCATTAAAAAGAACACTTCCACTTTAAAATTAATGTCTTCAACACTTGATGGTGGACCTTTAATTATCTAAAAGCTATAAAAACTCTCTCTCTAACTCATACATACCTCTCATATAGGCATGCCATAATCTCTCTCCTTCACTCAGACAGTCCTCAAATGCACAGTCAGATCTTCACACAACTTCAAACTATAAGAACCATATATTATCATCATAAACATGATCTACAAATCATACACATAGTCTTTAATATTCTCTACTCATCAACCCAACATCTAGGCACTCTCACTCTCATTTTATTTCCTTTGCTCTCCAAATTTCTCACATACAAGTCTCTATAATTTCTCTCCACAATCTCTCGCTCACAAGTCTAGAAATCACCATCTTTGATTTCACTATTTATAGAGCATACTTGATAATCAA
This sequence comes from Torreya grandis, assembly GCA_037957365.1. Taxonomy (NCBI): domain Eukaryota; kingdom Viridiplantae; phylum Streptophyta; class Pinopsida; order Cupressales; family Taxaceae; genus Torreya; species Torreya grandis. The sequence continues at coordinate 240,422 of JARHVA010000302.1, read as the reverse complement.
CACCCTAGTCAGCCATTAGGTATGCCTTATCCATTAAGTAATATCTCACATCATAACATGACTCAAAACAATATTCATAGGTTGGCCATAGCACCTATGGGTCACCCTTAAGCAGCTACACCTTTTAATAAGGCCCTTATAGCTCTTATAGGTCTCATGGAGACCTATTCACCAATTTTTCACTTCATCAAGAAAATAAATAAACAAAATACCACTTTCAAATACATAGGTCCACTTATTATATTTCTTAAAACATCTTCAAATGATCATAGTCACTCATGCTTACCTCTACATATGCTCAAACTCAAACATTGACTTGGTATAGAGAAACACTATGAACAAACACATCATTAAATTTTTTAAATTTTGTTCATATAAAAAATGATTTATCACACCTCCAAAAACCACATAGAGCATCCCCATTTAGTATACAACACTTTTAAAATTCTAAGTCATCATGAGACATCAAAATGAGCTCAATTACCCATCTTGGGTTACATGTATAACATGCAAGAACATAGTCAACTTTGGAGCTCGATATATTTGTTTGTATATATAATTAGACCTTGAAATTAATACTTATATGTGTACGTTATAATCCTATACAAATTTTATTTTTACACCATGGGGAAATTCTTCATAGATCAAAATATATGGCACAAAATCCAAACACCGTTATTTCCCTTTGCAAAATTCAAATATTCAAATAAAAATGATCATGGCTAAACTTCAAAAACTAATATCACGTATTTTTTCCTCACTTATTAAATCAATTATGCACCATTTATCTTTTCCTAACTTTAATTCATAGGCTCCAATTCTCAAATGTTAAACTTTAGTCAATTTGACTTCATCTTGTGCAATCTTGAAACTTTGACTCAATGTGCTCTGTCGATCTTTGCATATCAGTTAGGTCTTTATCATGCATCTCACACCATTTGATCAATTTTTATAAAAACCTTATTTTTATTATATCATTATCCTATACCTTTGATTAATTTTTAAACAATGTGTACTTCTCTCCATCTCACTGCTTCCTAACATCTTGGAATACATTGGCTCTATTAATCTTTTGTAAGATGTTCAATCTTTATCTTTGCTAAATAGCTATCACATTAACCCATTTGAATCTATGTGCACCATTATATCTTGAAGTATGAACTTTAGTGAACTATTGGATCTCTACTAGGTCTAGATCTTTAACATCATTAAGTATGGGGACCAACTGTAATATGCCTAGAAAGCCTACTTTGGACCTTAATAACTTTTGTTATGCTTAGATGCATGATTTGGAATTTGGACCACATAATAACCCTTCAAATTAGAATCCATAAATATAACAATTTTATCCTAGTTCCTTCACACATATGAGATATATCACAATTAAAATTCCTTCTCAAAATTTTCTGTCACAGAGCCAACTTTGCTTAGAACCTGTATGGAAGACCAACTTTGAACATGCATATTTTTTGACGTGATTCAGTGCATGATATAAAATATGGAAAAAAAAACTAGGCTAAAAAAATAATAAAACCATATGATCACCTTATCTTGAAATTTCTACACATGTGAGATATGCTTCCATCAAGATGCTTACTCGACTCTTCTTGCCACTTTGCAAATTTAAGTATGGGAAAACATTGTCAAAATGCCTGGGAGCCCAAATTTGCACCCACATATCTTTTATTATTATTATGAAAATGACTTAATATTTATCACATAGAAACTAGGTATAAATTTTATCATAACCATATGACTAACTCCCCCTGACTCATTCACATGTGGTAATGGTGTCATCAGCAAACTGTTTACTCTATTTTTTTGCCACTAGACCCAAATTATCTAGATGAAAACTATGGACTACTAGATGAATTACACTTATTAAAACAAGATTTAAAATCATATATAACATATTAGGGACATCTTACACATGCTACAATCATAATAATCATCCTTGAATATCTCTAATCATGCCAAAATTGAAGGTCAACCAATCCTCCTTTAAGCACACTAGGACAAACACATTGCACACTTCGTCATTGTTACTTAGGCTACCAAAAAACTTTATCCACTCATAAATACACCTCCATGACATCACTAAAAAATAATTAACAATATCTCCCTTTGTCATTGATGTCAACAAACATCATAAATAACAATATACAACTCACCTTCTCTCTCTTCAATCACTCCCACAACAGGAACATTTTCCTCCTTTGATGCAATGAAAAAGTGGCCACCAAATAACATTGAGGACTTAAAAATACCATAAATAGGAAATGACCATATTATAAATATGATACAAACTTCCCCTTACCTTGAGCTTACTTATGCTTGTCTTGAAAACTTCCTCTTGCTCAATGTCAACACTCTCTTGAACCAAGCACTATAACTAATGAAGAAAGAACACACAAAACACTAAAATTAGATGTAAATTATAAAAATACATCTGAGAGGGACCCCCCTAATATTTATGAGTAATTTCACCACTTTATCATCTTTAAATCTTTGTACACCATGAGGGACCAACATATAAGCTAACCAGCCTTCTCTCTCAAGCTACCATAATGACCATCAACAGAACTTTACGCCACTCACCAAATGAGAAAAAATCTATAAATCAATCCGAGAACTCTACATGAAAAAAACATACCTTTCTCTTTTGGATTAACTGAGTAAAAATCACTCTTCTTCACCCTAGGCATGTCTTAGACTCCTTGAACCCCTACTTGAAACTTACAAATCCCACACCTTTTAGTAAATACATCTTCAAGACTTAAAACTTCATATCTAAAGCACTCTCATATTCCCCCTTAAGGACACAAATTTTAAACAATTGGTTTGTCTTCTACAATATACTTCCTTCATAAACCAACTATCCAATTAGGCCTCCAACTTGAAAAAACTTAAATAACTTGAGAACCAAAAACCTTCATATCTATATGAAGATTTATTTTACAACCCATTTGGGCTATTCAACTTAATAAAAATCCTTAGACCTCAAATCATAAGGCTAACCACTTTTATAGCATAGCCTAAAACCTTAGAATCTCAAAACAAATAAAGTCAACAAACCTCCTTCTGGTCAATGCACACCTCTGACACTTCTTTCACACTTGGAGACACTATCACACACATATAGACCAAGATTTGAGCTTCCACACCATTGGGAACATATACTTTCTATTACCCATTTTAGGCCTACTTGCCCTTAAGTGAAAACTAAGAAAACTAAGAGCACCAAAAAATAGTCAATTTGCCTTCAACATACCTTTAGACCACAAAAGCACATAGAGGACATCAAAAATAAGTGTATATACCTTTCTGAGCATCAAACTCTTGAAATTTGCATCAAACTCATTAATCCACCTAAAACCCCCCATTCTAACTCTATACTACAACTCCTTCACAAACCAATGGAGCAAAATCATGAAGTTGTTACTTCCCCTTAACAAAATACCTTATGATATCAACACAAGTCTCAGTTTATATTGGTATTATGATATTTGAGCACAAAAACTTGCTTCTCCACTAAAAAGAGTCTCTTAAGAAGTATAGATAGAGACCTCTTCTACACCATAATGCTCTACCATGGTGTGAAACTAGGAGCTGCCCATAACTCCTCATATTCCTTCTCCTCCTTAGTCATATAATACTTGTATTTATTATTATTTTTATTTTTCTTATTTGGATTAATAAAAATAACTTCCTCAACCACTACAACATTCTCCTTTTCTTCCATTATTAGATTGACAATACATGGAGATAACCTAGATTCATGACATACCTTTTCATTTGTATAATCTTCCTTGTAGCTTGAATCCTTATCACTAGGCACTAAAAATTGATGTTCTTTACATGATACTTTCTCACCAACAATAGCATGATCACTTTTATCCATGCTTACCTTAGAACTAGACTCAACTAACAACATGGTCTTCTCTTTGAGCTTGATCTCTTTATTCTCAACATGAGTAGATAATGATAGCCCTTGGTATTATTCAACTTATGAAGCATTCTCCACCATAGAAAATAGATTACTTGGACCTGTAGACTCATCATGATTCATATTTATCACCTTTATTTTCCATGATGTATTAAGGGTGCCATTCAATTGATCCATCTTCAACTAAGTAAGATCACGACTTTTTTCTATAGTAGATACTTTTAGATCAAATTTAAGGGATAGAGACCTTAATAACTTTTGAACTATAGTAGCCTCTTTAAGGTCATATCCAATACCTATGATGGTTTTTATAATCTCATAAACTCTCTACAAAAAGGATGCCAAAGAATCTTCTTTCATTTTTAGGCTCTCAAATTATCTTCGATGAGTCTACAACTTTAATAGCTTAACTTTTGAATCTCATTCAAAAATAGTCTTCAATTTATCCCATATTTCCTTGGTACATGTTTAATGAATTACTTTGGTGAAATTAGTTTCTATAAGACCACAAGTTATGACATTCATTGCTTTAGAGTTGTTCTTAAACAACTTATTTGCAACACTAGATAGAGGAATGGTGGGAGAAACATAACCATCTAAATTAGATTGCCATATATCAATCCCTAGGTAAATAATGTATGTATTCATATTATCACTCAAAAATTATTAATTGGATCCATTGAACATTGGTGCTTGCTTAGTAGACAAACCACCTTGCACATCCTCACTAGCCATTGTGCCTTGGATCACCTTCAAGCTGTCAAGCCTTTACCAAAGGACCTTGATCTGATACCAATTATTAGAGGTAAAATTCATTGAGAGGGGGTGAACTAGTGGTGGAAAATAATACAATTCAATTTCCAAACCCTTACAAATATTTAAGTATTCAATACAATCTTTCATGAAGCATACAAATCATTCATAACAATGAATAATGAACATAATGCAAGATCACACACACAACACAAGATATACATTGTAAACCCTCTTAGGGAATAAAAACCACTCTCAAGACTAAAAACACATGGACTAATATCCTATAAAATTATCACGAATAAGAGACAGATCAAGTCCTTCTCATTAGGAACCTTGGTCAAGTACTTCTAACCTAAGGCCTTTAGTGAAACAACAATTCCACAAGGAGCACCTATCCCTAAGATGATCAATTCCTTCTAACCACATTTTTGGATAATTCCTTCTAACCAAAGGTCTTTATTGAAACCCTATTTTACAAGGATAAATTACTCTTAAGGAATATTAGGTCCTTTAGACCCTCCTTGAAAAGAACACTTCCACCTTAGAACTGATATCTTAAACACATAAAGATAGACCTCTCATTATCTAAAAAACTACAAAAATTCTTTCTCTAACTCATATAAACCTCTCACATAAGCATGCAATAATCACTCTCCTTATCCACCTAAATAGTCCTCATATGCACATTCAGATCTCTTTGCACAACTTCAAACTACAAGAACATTATATTGTCATCAGAAACATGATCTATAAATCATACACATAGTCCTTAATATTATTTGTTCATCAACCCAATATCTATTCACTCTCACTCTCCTCTATTTTCCTTCACTCTCCAACTCTCTCACATACAAATCTCTACAAAAAATTTCCCCAATCTCTCACTCACAAGTCTAGAAATCATCTTTGATTTCACTATTTATAGAGCATACTTGATAATCTACACCTCGATTGGCCATTAGGTTTGTCTTATCCATTAAATCATCTCTCACATAAATACACGGATCAAAACAATCTTCATAGGTTGGCCATAGCACCTATGGGTCACCCTTAAGTAGCTACACCTTTTAATAAGGCCCTTGTACCTCTTATAGGTCTCATGGAGACCTATTCACCTATTTATCAGTTCATCAAGAAAATTTAAAAAATGACCATTTAAAAATACATATGTCCACTCATTATGTTTCCTAGGACATCCTAAAATGATCAAAACCACTCATGCTCACCTCTGTGTATGCTCAAACAACTCAAACATTGACCTGGTGTACAAAAATACTATGAACAAACACATAGTCAACTTCTTAACTTTTTTTCATATAGACAAATAATTTATCACACCTCCAAGAACCACACAAATCATCCTTGTGTCATATAAAATTCTCCTAAAATTCTAAGTCATCATGAGACATTTAAATAACATGAAAATGAACTCAATTACCCTTCTCAGGTACTTGTAGAACATGCATGAACACAAAATAAATTTTAGAGCTCAATATCTTTGCATGTATATATAATTAGACCTTTAAATTAATATTTGTAGATGTGCCTTGGAATAATATACAACTTATATGTTTACACCATGAGAAAATTATGCATAGATTGAAATATATGGCACAAAAAGTAGACATTGGTATTTTCCTTTGCAAAATTCAAATATTCAAATTCAAATGATTACAGTTAAAATTTGAAAACTAAGATCACATCTTGTGTCCTCACTACTCAGATTAATCACACACCATTTGTCTTATCCTAACTTTAATACATCAGTTTCAATTTTCAAATTTTAAACCTTAGTCACATTGACCTCATCTCATGCAATCTTGAAACTTGACTCAACATACTTCATCAATCTTTGCAAATTATTTAGGTCTTTATCATGCATCTTACACTATTTGATCAATATATAAGAACACCCACTCATCTTTACATCCTTATCTTATAACTTTTCTTATTCATTAAATAACGTGCACTTGTTTCCATCTCACTACTTCTTGACATCTTCTAACACACATGCTCCATTGATCTTCTATAAGATGCTCGATCTTTATCTTTTCTAAACAAATATCACATTGACCCATTAGACTCTACAAAAACCATTAGATCTATAAGTTTGAACTCCCATGAACTATTATATCTCCACTAGGTCTATATCTTTAACATCATGCAAATTGATTAAGTATATGGACCAATTGCAATATGCCTAGAAAGCCTACTTTGGACCTCAATAACTTTTGCTGCACTTAGATGCATAATCTAAATTTGGACCACATGATCACATTTCAAAGGAGAATCCATCCATATAACAATTTTATCTGTGAACCTTCACATGTGATTATATATATATATATATATATATATATATATATATATATATATATATATATATATATATATATATATATATATATATATATCACAATTAAAATGCCTTCTAAATTTTTTTTATCACAGAGTCAACTATGCTTAGAACTTGTCTAGAAGACCAACTTTAAACATGCATATATTTTGATGCACTTCAGCACATGATCTGAAATTTTATGAAAATATATTAGGATCAAAATTTAATAAACATAATGATCACATTCTCTTGAAATATCCACACATGCAAGATTTTCCTCTATCAAAATTCTTACTTGGCTCTTCTTGCCACTTTGCAAATTTGTCTAAGTATGGGAAAACATTATCAAAATGCATGGGAGCCCAAATTTGAACCAACCTATATTTTATTACACTTAGGTGTATGACCTAAGATTTATATCATAGAAATTGGGTATAAATTTAATCACAACCATATGACCAACTCACTTTAACTCATCGACATGTGGAAATGGAGACATTAGTAAACTACCTACTTAGATTTTCTAGATTGAAACTATCTAGATGAAAACTATGGACTACCATATGAAATATACTTATGCACATAAGCTCTAAAAGCATTAATAACATCTTAGGGACCTCTTAAACATGCTACAATCATCATAATCATCCCTAAACATCTCTAATCATGCTAAAACTGAAGATCAACCCAACCTCCTTTAAGCACACTAGGATAAGTACATTGCATATTTTTTCATTGTTACTGAGGCTATCAAAGCACTTCATCCACTCACAAGGACACCTCAATGACATCACTAATAACTCTCCAATAAAACTTGTCTATTTGTACTTAAATCTACATGCAAGCTAATGAAATAACATAAATCTTGTTTTTAATTGGAAAATGATAAGAACATTCATCATTATTGAATATAACATTATTGTTGGCTTTCCATAACTAGAAATGAATAATGTATCTAAAAAAATCCACATAAAAAAAATAAAATTTGGCTAGTTGACCAAGCCCCCTATAAGAGCAAGTTGCCAATAAAAAGGCTCAAGGTGATAGGGCTAAAATAAGATATGGATCTAATTATAGGTAGATTGGGCTCATAAAAAAACAAAAATAAGTGATATAATGACTTAGGCCATTGGTATGAATGACACTTTGGTGAATCAATGCTCATGTGAGAGATCCATTCCCCAAGTGGGAGACCTTGATAAACTAGGCACCAAAATAAGTGGGTGACCTTAGGTTTTATATTGACATTCTAAATTATGTCAAGTCTAGTAATCCAAGTTCTAGGGTGGAGTTAAGTACCAAACACTTATTGATCTTTGAGAGAGTAGGGGAGAAGGGGATCATGACTTGATATAGAAGGCCTAGAGAATAATTTTTAAAATGGGTGTCATAATTCCATCATTAGTCCTTCCAACATAAGTGGGGTGGTTGCAAGCCCAAATTGTGAAGCATAACATCAAAAATAAACTATTGGATACAAATGATAGAAGGTAAGTCAACATTATTCAATTAAAATTTAATTTTCAATTCTAGTTGAGGAATCTAGTCCCTAGCATGAACTGAATCTTGAATGGTAAGAATACCTTTTTGAAAGAGTCAAAGGGATTTAATTCCTAACCATTCAATGAATAAAACATTAATGTTTGTCATAATAGGAGACCGACAAATGTTATTATCATTAAAATATAGACTTGTACAAAAGCCATCTCTAATCCATTTCATGTGTGGCTTGATAGCTTCAAAATATTTCCATATAATTTTAGTAACAAAAGAACCTTTAATTTTTATAAGAGTTATAGTGATGAGAAGGGAATAGAAGACTATATTATTATAATTGGGTTTACCATAGGGTATCCTAAAGGAGATATAGTGTCTTAGTAGTATTTTTTAGGCCTCATTACCTTCAATGGCATGAACAACCCAGTTATCACATAAAATTGCATTCTATCTATAAAGTTCAACAATTACCATGCCTCTATCCTAAGGAAGGTGGAAAATATCCTAGGCCACATGATGGAAACCCTTGATATTCTTATAATTAGACCAAATAATGTCCCTAGGAATTTTATCTAGGTTATCATAAGACACTTTTGAAGGAGACCAATAGGAGGAATAATATATATGGGTGGCAGCCAAGATCTTAGTGTAAATTTAGATTTTCACTACTAAGGATAATGGTTTAGTAATATAAAAATCAACTTTATTATCCACTCCTTTGATGACATACTACCATAAATCAACTAGAGAATAGTCAAAGGCAAAGGGGATGTCAATAAATTTTAATTAATCTCTACATGTAATTTATTTCCAATTAAATTGGAGAATCTAATTGGGCATAGGCATCATAATTTGTTTGAAATACAGAGTCTTGATCTAATATAAACTATCACCAAAGGCCAAACAAAAAATATTAAGACACTTCATAGATTCTATGAAGGTATGTTCTTATTCATCAAATGTAAGTAATTTGTCATCCACAAAATTACCATTAATGAACTAGGAATATAAATCAAGTAAAAATATACCATGACCCAAGCCTTTATTAACATTAAAGGTAAGAAGATATCCTACACCTTCTATGGAGAGAACATATAAGACTAGTGTTGATGCAGAAGATTACACCCTTAGCAGGAGGCCGAGCTCTTGCCTTCCTCACACAATAATGGAAACTCCCCTCTTGCCTGTGGGACTGGCGAAGCTGGAGGGGAGAGTCTCTAGATAAGGGCTAGCTCCCTCTAATATATCTTTTAGGCCCTAATTTCTCTTACTGCTAACAAATAAAATGAAAAAAAGGGGGGATGAGAAGGGAGAGAGAGATGCTAAAAATAGAACCTAAGCTTAAAAAGTAAAAGGTGATACACCAGAAAATGTGATCTACTCCACCTGAACATACACTTTCCATCAAGAACCAGCCCCCATACACTTCATCTGACATGAGAAAACCTTCTACATTAGTGGGTCAGGGGTCTGTGGAGATATAGGGAGGAAATAACTACTAGAGGTGTTCTGAGACACACTGCAGTAGCCTATCCACTTCACCTATACTCCTCTAGGGACACTTCTAACAAACCTATAAAGGAAACTCAAAATTACACCAGACATGCTGAAATCATTTTGTAAAAGCATTAAGAAAATGACTTAACATAGAATCAAGGCATAGACACATACTAAAGATGCAAAACTCAGAATGGAGGTAAAAATGCTATGTTTCAATTCAAGGTAAAATTTTGGTAGCTCTGCCTTACAAGCTTGAGAGATTTTTGGGTAGAGTTTTGCCTTAAGGCTAAGAGTCGATTGACTCATTCAGCACTAGTTCAATGTGTTAATTCAACACTTTGGTTGGTTCAATGCCTCGGTTCATTTCACTTGGTTTAATAGGCTTAGTGCACAATGTTGAACCATTGAATTGGTTTAACACATTAGTTCAATCACTTGGTTCAATGCCTTCAGTTCAACAAATTTCTTTGATGCCATTAGTTCATCAACAGGATCATTTGGCTTTGTTCAAGAGGCTCGGGGCACAATGTTGAACTGTTGAACTAGTTCAACAATTGGTTTAAGGAATTGGTTCAATGTCAGGTTCAACAGAAGGAATTTAGAAGTTCAAAGAAAATAGTTCAATCAACTCAGTGTGTAGCATTAAATCACTGAATCGTTGAACCATTGAACCAATTTGGTTCAATGGTTTGGTTCAACAAAGCATTTGACATTCGAAGGTCCAAAAGCCCTTACAGAGGGCAGTTCAAGAGCCAAAAGCCCTTGTAGAGGGTAGAAAGAGTCTCAAAGGGAGCTGAAGGGATTTAAAGGATGCGAGAAGACTCAAGGCTTTGAATTCTTTCAGACTTTTTGTTTGAAGGAATTGCTTCGAAAAAAAGGCCTGAAGGAATTTGGGGAAAGGCTACCAATGCAGGGGAAGTCAAAGAGCCCGAAGAAAAGGACAAAGAGTGGCCAATTCCTACAAACTTTTTGTCCATGAGGAAAAAGCCTAAAATAAAAGCCCATGAATCAAAAAAGACCCAATGATATTTTGCCAAGATGATGACGTCTCGAAAGACATCAATTTTAAGGAGGTGAACTAGCTATTGGATGATGGCTACGTGAATGTCAAATTTAACACAGTGAAATATCCATTTTTTTAACTACTTGAGCACCAAATCATGGAAATAGCCTGAGGAACACAGTGATCAGCTAGAAGATCACCCTTGAGGGCTGAAAGAGCAGGAAGAAGACAAGGAGTAGAAAAGACAAAGCATTCAAGTGGCAATCAGGGGGTAAGTTATTACCAGATGAGTGGCATGACTTGTTCTCTCTAGTTGGCATTTATGAGGGGACAAACAGTAGTCTATTTGTAGAAAAGAGGCATGGACATGTTCATACATTAATGCTTAAATGCCAAAGTCAATTTTGGTGATTGTACAACATGGTTCCAATAGGACTTTTTCTGAAGAATGACATCAGTAACAGTGGCTTCCTCTTCCCAAGGTTCAAATGCACATGGGCCACTAGCAGAAAAGGGCACCAAAATCTTTCTCAGGAAGCACCAAGTTCTCTTCCTTTCTTTATATATTTTTAAAATTCTCAATTGAGAAGGATGGACTCTCAGCCTTAAGGCAAAACTCTACCCAAAAAACTCTGAGGCTTGTAAGGCAAAGCTCTGCTAGAATTTTACCTTGAATTAGAACTTAGCATTTTTAACTCCATTCTAAGTTTTACATCTTTAGTATGTGTCTATGCCTTGATTCTATGTTAAGTCATTTTCTTAATGCATTTATAAAATGATTTTAGCATGTTTGATGAATTTTGTGAGTTTACTTTTAGTTCTGTCAGAAGTGTCCCTAGAGGAGTATAGGTGAAGTGGATAGGCTATTGCAGTGTGTCTCAGAATGCCTCTAGTAGTTATTTCCTCCCTATATCTCCATGGACCCCTGACCCACTAATGCAAAAGGTTTTCTCATGTTAGATGAAATGTATAGGTGCTTCCTTTTGGTGAAAAGTGTATGTTCAGGCTGGGTGGGTCATATTTTCTAGTGTATCACCTCTTTTCATTTTTTAGGGTAGGTTTTGTTTTCAACATCTCTCTGTCTCTTTTCATCCCCCCTTTTTACATTTGTTTATTGGTAGTAAGAGAAACTAGGGCTTAAAAGATACATCAGAGGGAGATAGCCTTTATTTAGAGACTCTCCCCTCTAGCTTCGCTAGTCCCACAGGTGACAGGGGAGTTTCCATTGTTGTGTGAGGAAGGCAAGAGCTCGACATCCTACCAAGGGTGCAATATTCTGCGTCAATAGTTTTTGGCACACCTGATGGGACCAACTAGGACATGTTTTGTCCAAAGAGTTGAAGAATTTTTGGTGTGTTCTTTAACCAACTAGCCTTTAGAGGTTTTTGCATCAACACCAATAGTGACTCCAAGTTGAATTAGCTAGTTAAATAGCCTGGTGCCATCAAAAATCACTTTTTAAATGTATAATTATTTTACACAAAATCATGGACCTTGTATTCCTTCATATGACTATGATCAGACTCAAAAAAATTATGCAATCACCTCAAGCAGCTCTCTTAGTTGCCCTGCAATGATAAGGGATGTGGCCCTGGAGATTGACAGACTAGAGGAGTAGTATAGATATCAGCAAGAGCTAATGTATAGAGAGGAGTGTTTGTTTAGGCAAGCTCAGGCCTTGCAATCCATGGAGTAAGAGGTAGCAAAATGGAGAAATCCATTTATTCAAGGTAGTCAGCCTTATGCACCCCCTCTTATTTTGAAGAAAGCCCCCTCCTATACACCAAATCCTTTTTATCAGATAGCACTCACCCACTCCAGCTCATCTGATGCATCTACTCTCAATCTCATGCACCTAGCTTTCCAACATTAAAGGGCATCAGAGCAAAACCCCATGGAGATCAATCTTCTCAATTCCTTATATTGTGAATCTTCCATTGGGGGGAATACCATGAGCCAGCACATCCCTCTTCTATAGACTCTTTCGGTGCATCAATAGTCTATTCCTAGCATTCCTCTACCTCCCCAAGTCCTTCAACATGATGTACAAATTCCAAGTTGGAGGAAGGAATGCTAGGAACCAACCTAGAGCCTTGAAGAGGATGATGTTGGTGACCTCCAAGGAAAAATATTGCAGGATAATCTAGCCAAGCAAATTGAAGATTTAGAGGCTAGGATGAGACTGCTTCATGAAAGAGAGTTCAAACTTCCAGACCTTGTGGAGGAGCCCCAAGACCTTGGAGAAAACAAAGTTGCTGCCTATTCACAGGAGCAAAATTCCAATTTCAAGATCCTGAACTGGGGGAAAATGGTAGAATCATGGGGCAAGAAAGAGGAAAAGTAATGTTTTTCTCAAAACCTTAAAGAAGATGAGGCTACTCTTGCTCATGATGACATTGGTGACCTCTAAGAAAGGCACTTCCAAGAGTATATGGCTAGGAGAATTGCAGAGTTGAAATCTAAAGAGAGATTCCTCAGCCAGTGTGTGATGGATGGTTTAGACCCAATGGCACATTCCATGTCTGAACACACCCCACTTACACATTTCCAAGAGAGATATCAGGCCACACTTGATATTGATGAAGTGTTGACCAAGTGGAAAGAGGAGAACCATTTGATTCTAGCTCAAGGACTGCCTCCTCTTCCACACGGGTTCAATCATTAGCTTCCCATTTCATCCCTTCTCAAGGAGGAACCTATTCTATAGGAGGTGAGTGAGGAGTAGAAGATCCAATTTGTAGTTTCCCAAGGGGCTATCATGAGTGAAAGTGAAGGCATAATCATCATGGAGGCTCCTTTTGAAGACATCATCAGTAATGGAAAAGACATAGGGCATGCATATATGTAGATGTTCCAGCAATATAGGGAGGAATATAAGCATGGTGAGCTCTCTCCCCGTTTATTTGATGAACTTCCTTGTTGCTTTGATGAGGAAGATGACTATGCTAGGGAGCTTGAGTTGGAGGAGGATCAGGAGGATACCTTTGAACATCTAGAGACCCTGATCATCAAGGAGGAAAAGGAGAGGTCTATCTTCCTGGAGGAAAGCCTTGAAGAAGAGAGTTTTGAACAGAGAGGAGATGTTCTATGGGATGAGCAATCAATTTGTGATTCCATTTTAGACATCACAATTGTCACCCTTCTTCAAGAAGGCCAAGAGGAAGCAGAGGATGAGTCTGATAGAGTCTTAAATAAGGCAGAATGAAACAAGCTAGACCGTGATGCATTGTAGAAGGATTATGCACATCAAAGGGCTAATGGTGGTAAGCTAGTAGCCACTATTTTCTTGGTGAAGAGCACTAGTATGAAGGACCAACATTCAACAATCTTCCAAGGAAAAGCAGAGTATATACATATATATATATATATATATATATATATATATATATATATATATATATATATATATGTTGGAAGCATGTTCGATTCTGATCCACTCAGATATTAGCCAATCTAGGTGACAGGTAAGAGGAACAAGTCACCAACTCTCTTTTTCATTTAGCAACTTGCCTAACACCATAAGTCTTCTTACCAGGAAGGGGACTTAAGAAGTTTTCATTTTGATCTAGGAGGAAAGCAAATATTCTTGGTTAGCTATATATAGTAGTTTTCTTTCAGTTTCTTTTCCTGCTTTCCCTAAGTGCAGTTTGCACAGGTAGTGTTTTTAGCCTTGTGTGTGTTTTCCTTTGTGTGTGGGGTAAAAGCTTCATGTTTGATTCTTGGATCTTTGAGGGGATGTTGTTAACTTTGTTCAAGCTGCATTTGACTCCATGCCTAATGGACTACAAGGCAATTAGTCTTTAAGCATAGCAGGCATGCTTCCCCTGGGAGTCACCAATTTGTTGACCATTTTTGTCCAATAGGCCACAATTGGTCCCCTTCTTCCCTTTCTATTTGAAGCCAGTAAATTTTGGGTTGCACGAGTTCAAGTGGCTTCAAGTTTAACCACTTGGTTCATTCATCTTTGGTTCAATCAACTAGTTCAACACTATTTCAACATGCTAGTTCAACGCTTCGATTGGTTTAATGCCTTGGGTCATTTCACTTGGTTCAATGGGCTCGGTGCGTAGTGTTGAACTATTGAACCAGTTCAATGCATTAGTTCAATCACTTGGTTCAACACCTTTAGTTAAACAAATTTGTTTGATGTCATTGGTTCATTAGTAAGATCATTCGACTTTGGTTCAAGTAGCTCGATGTGCAATGTTAAATCGTTAAACTGGTTCAATGATTGGTTCAAGGTGTTGGTTCAATGTTAGGTTCAATGAAAGGAATTTTGGAGAAGTTCAAAGCAAATGGTTCGATCAAATTGGTGTGTAGCATTGAACTGTTGAACTATTGAACCAATTTTGGTTCAATGGTTTGGTTCAATGAAGTGTCTG
>JARHVA010000302.1:0-220000 GCA_037957365.1 Torreya grandis | reverse complement strand
CTTTTTCACTGATCTTGGAAGGAAGGACATTATTTAGAACGTTTGATACTATTCCTTATTTAAATATATCTTATAATTCATTAGTAACACCACATGAGGGAGTACGCTTGATTTTTTAGTGTCTATATTCTTTCTTATAGAGGTTTTCTTAACTATTACATGGAATAATGCATCTTGTAATCCTACTTTACCTTTTACATGCCTAGTGGGACTCACACCACAAACACGTATTTATACTTTTTAATTTTTCATTCAGACTCTCTTTGGAGGATATTTTGCACCTATTTTTCTCTCATTTTATGTTTTTGTAGCTTCTAAGATAAATGATGAGATCAACCTATGAAACATTGGGATCACTCTATAAGTTAGCAAGATCAACTTGAACATCTATGAGATCACTCTATGAAATGGTGAGAAAGTGAATGATGGGATTGATTTTATTTAATATCTACCTATGTGATTTACAATATTGGCAAGATCACACTACATATCAGTGAGATCACATTATGGAACAACATGATCACTCTTTAGAATGGTGAAAACACATTACATATTGGTGAATTCACTCTGTATATTAGCAAGATAGACCTATGAAATGGCGAGATCACTCTAGAACAAAAACTAATAGGTGTCTATTATTTTCTTTTAATTAATTTTTATCATTTTGGTGGGAATGCCTTGTACTTTAGTGAGTTCACCTTACTAATCAGTGATATCTCCCTGTCAATTGGTGAGATTACAAACCAATTTTTTATTTGTTCTTTCATTCATTGACATCAACCTATGGAATGGTGGGAATGCACTTTATAATAGCGAGATCACTCTATGAAATGGCAAGATTGACCTACATAAGAAAATAGAGACTTACAACAATAATCTATAATTTTTTGATAACAATTCACACCCTAATTTAAGACCTCTAACATCTTATTTATAGGATTTAATTCATTTAGTCTCCATTTCATTAAACAAGCAAAGGAAAAATTCATTCATAATTTGTTTTAGTGTCAAAAAAAATAAATCTCACATTAGATAAACACTCTTAAGAGTTATATTTTAATTATTTTTTAATAAGGTTGGTTAAGAAGGATGGTGTGTTGAGAGAATTGGTGACTGATCAAATAGTGAGTGAGCAATAGATAGATTTTGATGTTACTGTAGATGAGAATATGGAATAAAAAGAAACAATGCAATGAATAATAGATTCAGTCGAGGAGCAATCAAAATTTGAAGCAAAAGAATGTGAACTTGAAGAGGACAAGTAAGGAGTTATTTTTTTTATTTGTTTTCTTCATGTGTAGGTATTTGGATAAAAAATAACAAACAATAATTTCCCATGATCAGTTTGGAGATCTATGGCAAGAAAGACATCATCAAAAGAGGAGCCATAATAACTTTCACCAAGAGTCAAGAAGGTATATAAGCTTCAAATAGGCTTTGAGATCCATGAGGACATGAAATTGAAAGAGAGATGCTAAATAAAACATTAGTCCCAGATTAGTTATAACTTTGATAGGAAAGTTTATTTTTCTCCTCGGTATTATGATGCAAAAGCATCCTTTTGTCATGTATTTGTTTACACACTTTTGCACTAATCAAGTGAATTAGAGGTTAGGTATCACGTTTAGGGTGTTCTAAGGGTATTAGGAGTCTTAGTACACACTTTTGAATCTTCTCTAAGTGAATATTTGTTTTTAGGTAAGCTAGATCTCAAAATTGGCATTTTCCTACCAATTTTAATAATTTGAAATTTTGAATGGTTTTGTCTAGTTTAAGAGTTGCATGGGTATGTGAAGAAACTCTGAAGGTGTAAATTAGTAATATGACTTATAGAAGAAACCATGTTCCTATAACATGGGTCTTAATTCATGAGTTTTAACAAAAAAAACATTAATGTATACTTTAATGGCTTAACTAGCCTCTAATGACTGTTGGAGAGAATTCAAAAATTATTAGGGTAGTTATAGAATATAAAAGAATTTGTAAATGTTATGTTAAAGTCAATTTTTAAAGATGATTTTAGAGATGTATGAGAGAAACAAACTACAAAAAAATTAATAATAAGTTAATCATTTATGTTTTAGATATACAAATTCTGAGTAACATGTTTCCTATGCTAAAGATGACTGAAATGTGTATTATATGTTAAAGAAGATTGTAATAAAATTTGAGATAGTTTCATGAAGATGAATTCAATGTAAGAATGAATAATAATATAATAAATCTAAGAAAATTTACTCAATATACAAATTAAATACCTATTGTTCTTTATTTCTTGTGCTTTATGTGTGTGAGATGAGAAAGGAAAGATGTTGAAAGTGGATTTAATTTTAAACATTTCAATAAATTAAATGGATTATAGTGGAATGAATGTTAATTCTAAGAAATATTGAGTAAAGAGTTTTCTTATTTGAAAAATAAATAATTATATCCTATGTTCCTATGTTATTTATGTTGGAGAGTTGTCAATGATGTCATGGAGGTGTCTAGGTGAGTGGATGAATTGTCTTGATACTCTAAGTGTCAATGACAAAATGTGCAGTGTGTTTGTCCTAATATGCTTAAATTAGGATTGGTTGATCTTCCATTTTGGCATGATTAGGGATGGGTATAAAGTATTGATCATGTGTGAGGGTCATTTCAAAGTTCAAGGATGATTAGAGAGATTTTGGAAGTACATGGTATTCATTTGGTTCTTCATTATGTTCATCATGGCATAGTTGGTTCTGTGATAGAAAAATATGAGTAGGTAGTTTGATGACATCACCATTAGGATGGATAGATTATTCAAGGGGATTTGTTCACATGGATGTGATCAAATTACTCCCAAGTTACTATGGTCTAATTTTTAGGTCATCAGGTTGAGCGAAGATAAATATATGTGAGTGTAAAGTCAGTGTCTTAGACATAAGTTCACTAAGTTCCTATACTTAGCTAGACCATCACTACACATCATGGATATATGAATGATCCAAAAAGTTTATGCATTTATTTTAGGTACTTATAAATTTAACACTAGGAAAAATATTTCATGGTGATGTTATATATAGTTCAAATATTTTACCCTGAATATTTGGAGTCCTGAAGTTTTTTCTAGCTCGAGATATAAATATTTAAAGTTGCATATGCAGACTTTGATGGGATAGAGACTATAAAAATAAATTACACTAAATTTTGATATCCCTTGTTTTAGATTAAGGTAAAAGCAGGTTTTGAAGGGGCCCTGAAACCCTATAATAGGAATAAAAGATAAAAGCATAACCATGCTCCAGAAAAGGCCATCCTAAATCCTACTAAAAAGTAGCAACAGAAACATGTTATACCAGGATAACCTCAAAAAACCATAATATAAACACCCCCCTAAAATCCCACAAAATGCTCTAGTTATCTATTTTTAGGGGTAAAATCCAGAATAGTTGCCTGTCTACCATCAACAATATTCTGCAAACTTTCTAGCTCTCTAGTTTTCCTTATGGGTCTTCTTCTAGGTTTATCAAGAGAGCCAATATCCGGTTTCATCTTTTGATACTATTCTTCACTTTTTCTGAGAGTATCCCTAGCATTACCAAGCAGTTTCGCCTTAGTTTTTTGGTCTTTTTTACTACTTCTTATTTCTACTCCTTTGGTGTTTGTGTTTTTTTCTCCCCTTTTTCTTTGGTTCTCCTGTATCTCCTCCAAAGGGATAACAATATCAGCCTCCCTAGACTGAGAAAGGAGAAAATCTCCCACTTCAGAATTCTTTACTTCTTCAGCCAATTTTTCTCCTTCTTTTAATACACTTTTGTCATCAGCATCTCCTCTTTGCTCTTCTATCCTTTGTTTGCAAATGACTTGTCTTGATGAATCCATCAATTCTTCTATCCTTTGTTCAGGATTTTTGATATCTATTTGCTGCCCATCTCCTTCTATTTTTGAAATTTCATTATCAACAGAAAATTCCATATACACCTCAGTTTGTGGATCTTGGGGTTCTTCACAAGAAGGCGCTAAATCTGCCTCATCATCTAGATCTTTAGGATCTGCACTATTCTTTTGTTCTTGTCTGTGATCTTCCTTTAGTTTCCATTCTTCCTTATGCTGGATTTTTCTCCCTTCCAATACACCTCTCTGAATTTTTTTGCTTTTAAACGGACAATTTTTAACAAAGTGCCCCTATTTCTTACAAGCATAGCAAGAATTAGGCAAATCTTCAAACAGTATCCCTTGAGTTTTTTTGCCCAGCTTGGATATTATATCCACTTTTTCTGGGATGTGATTCAAATCTGCCACTTTGACATAAAGTCTGGCACTTAAAAGATTAGATCTGGAAGCCGTAGTATTATCCACAGCCACAAGTTCACCAAAAGAGCTGACAATACCTTTAAAGATTTCCTCATGCCAGAACTCTAAAGGGAGTCCAAGAAGTCTAACCCAAATGGGAGTGGTTAAGAAAAAAGAATCTGATAGGTCCATATTGGGCTCCCATTTTTTGATTGTCAAAGAGCATTTACCGAAAGACCACGGTCCTCCACCTAGAATCATATTCATATCTTCCTTATAATTGAAAATAAACGAGAAAAAACCATTCATCATTGGTGCCATTTCTATTTCTCCTCTAATTACCCATTTCCTTTTAACCATTTTTTTTAGAGTTTCCAGATCTGGTCTAGCTCCTAAGAATTTACCCACTAGGATGAGATCCATGGTAGACGTTGAGAAATCAATTAAAGGGTCTAGAATGAAAACTTGAAACTCACCTTTCTCCCAGCAAGATTTTGCAGTCACCGATGGGAAGATAGATTTTCCATTGGGTTTCTTACCAAATAGAGATGACCACTTCTTTTACTCTGCATTCTTTGCCTTTAGCTCTTCTGAAGAATTATCCTTATTAGTCTACAAATTATTTTCCTCCTTTTCATGCTCTTGCCCCAGCCTAGTAGGAGTAGAATCCACTTCGGATGCACAAAACCTTCTGAAGGGATTAGAAACACTCAACAGTCTTCCACTATTTCCAAAAATGGCACTTTCTGCCCCTAAAATTTTCCCTGCACCTCCTGCAGTCCCTCCTGGATCTGTACCTACTGCCTGGTTCTCCACAACCAACTTTTCTCTTACCTTCAACCCTGCGTGCTCCACCTCTGATCAGCCTCCTTCATTCTTCTGCGCAAAAAATTCAAATTCTGGGCGTACTTCCTGCTCGCCCAATGCATCCCGCTTATACATGGGCGCACTTTTTATATCCCTTGTTATTTTGATATCCCTTGTTATTATATATAATGGTTCAAATTAAATTTTATATATTTATCTAATGCTATGTATAAAATTCAATATGTCAAAAAATGAACATGCTAGTGACATGTATCACATTCATGGAGCTTGATAGAAGATCAATGGTTCATGGATGATCATGCAGTTAAAAGATCGATGGTCCAAGTCAAGTCAATAGGTTAATGTTTTTAAAAGGAAAATATAGCTTATAATTTTCATAATTATGGGATCTCTGATCTAGATCTAATGGTAAGCATTGCTTGATAAATATTGATCTACTTAGAAGAGATCGATAGAGCACATTTGTTCTAAATTATCAGGGAGTAGTGAGATGATGACAAGTGATTGATGTTTAATAGTAATGAAAATTTAAACAATTAGATACTTCTAAGGAGATAAATGGTGCATATTTTATCAAAATATTTTAGGATGCAATTTTATGGAAAAGTGTTCAAATTTTAATAGTTTCTTAGTGATCGTTGCAATTAAAATATTCAAATTTGTGAGGGAAGACTAGTCTGTATTTTTTGTGCTAAAATTTTCAATATATGCAAAATTTGACCATGGTGTAAAATTTAAATTTTTAGAGGACTTAAAGGTGTATGTAAAAATGTTTATTATAATATTTTAATATTCATACAATTGTAGATATTGAGATTTAAAGTTGACTGTGTTTGACTGTGTTTTGGAAGTGAGCCAAGAAGGATAATTGAGTTTATTATGATGGTATTTGGATGTTTCAAGGTGGATTAGCTATTGGAGAGTGTTTTATACTCCTTGGGGATGATCTATATGGTTTTTTGATGTTTTACCAATTCACATTTAGTATGAACAAATTTTTATAAATTGACTATTTATTCATTTATGGTGTTTTTGTGTATAAGGTTAAAGATTGATCTTTTTTTATTTAGTAGAAGAGTGTTACGATGATTGTGATCATTCGAGGATGTGAAAAGGGTCATTTAGAGTGGGCCTATGCATTGGGAATTTTTCATATGTATCTAAATTTATCGATGGAGTACTAAATGTGTGATAGATCTCTATGAGACCTATAAGGGCTACTAAGTCCTAATTGAAATATGTAGCTACTTAAGTGTGACCCATAGTTGTTATGGCTGACTTGTGAGGATAGTATTGAGATATGTAAGATGTCTTAAGGGTTAAGTCAAGTCTAAATATTGACCAAGAAGATAATAATCATGAAGGCTCTATAAATGGTGAAATCAAAGATGATGATTTCTAGTGGAGTAAGACTTGAGACAAGAGGTGTATGTGAGAGTTGAGGAGCAAAGGAAAGAAAAAAGGGTGTGTACTCTATACATGAATTGTAGATAAAAGTAGGTTGAGTATTGTGTGTACGACCTATATATTATATTTCTTATGTCAAATATATTACTCTTATAGGTTTGAATATTATGGATGACTGAAGGATAGATGATGTCTATCTAAGCTTGGTAGTTGATTTGAGAGGCAGATCAGAGTGTGGAATGTGTAGTGTGTAGAGTTAAAGAGAGATGATATAAATTATATCTCCATTATATTTGTAGGTAATCAATTATTATGATAAATTCATTTCATAGGTGTTGGGAGGCTACTCAACATGTAGGTCAAAAGGACTTGATCATCTTAAGGATAGGTGATCCTTGTGAAATAAGTGTTTTACTAAAGCTGATAAAAAGGACTTGACCAATAGGTGGTTATAAGAAATTAATCATTGTAGGGGTAGGTGCTTCTTGAGAAACATGTGTTTCACTAAATTTTAGTTAAAAGGACTTGACTAGTCACATGTTTATGGTAATCTAATAGGATAAGTAGTCCATGTGTTTCCAGACTTGAAAGTGGGTTTTATTCCCCAAGAGGGTTTCCCACATAGATCCTATGTTGTGTGTGTAATATTGCATTATCTATGTTTTTAATAAACATCCTAAATTCTTCATGAATGGTTGTATTAAATACTTAAGTGTTTGAAGGGTTTGGAAACTGAATTGGATTATTTACCACCACTGATTCACCCTGCCCACTATTAGTGTTTTGTAACTCTAACAATTGGCATCATATAATGCCCTTTGGTAAAGGCTTAACATCTTAAAGGATATTCAAAGTACAATATGGGTAACCATCAAATGCAAGGAAGTTTTTCCACTAAGCAAGAATTGATGTTTAATGCATCCAATTATGCTTTTTGGAGTGTAAGGATGAGAAAGTACATCATATCCCTAGGGTTTGACACTTGGCAATCTATTATGGATGGTTATTATGCACTTACTATTCTTCCATCTAGTGTTTTAGATAAGAAGTTGTTTGAGAACAATTATAAGGTAATGATTGCTATCACTTGTGGTCTTTCAAAGATTGAATACACCTAGGTAACCCATTATTATCTGCCAAGGAAATGTGGGATAAATTGAAGACTATTTATGAAGGAGATTTAAAGGTTAAGTTGGAAAATTTGTAGACTCATTGAAGACAATTTGAGTGTCTTAAGGTGAAGGAATAAGATTGTGTGGCATCCTTTCTAAAGAGAGTTGATGAGATTATGAACATGATCGGAGGTATTGGAGGGGATATTCAATAAGTTATTATAGTTAAAAAGGTATTAAGGTCTCTCTCTCTCTCAAGTTTGATTTTAAAGTATATGTTGTAGAAGAAAGTCATGATATTACTCAGTTAAAGATTGATGAATTGCATGGCACCCTTACTGCCTATGAGATGAGAGTAGATGATGATATACCACCAAAGAAGGAAGTAGTATTCAAGATAGAAATGAATCAAAAGAAGAAGTTCCAAGGTAAGAAACTGAAGGAGGATGACATATCTAATATTAATGAATATGAATAAATTGTTTTATTTACAAGGAAATTGAAAATAGGATCAGACAAGTATAAGGGTAAACTACCCTTCAAATGCTTCAATTGTGGAGAAATATGACATTTTGCTAACAAGTGCCCTCATAATCATAAGAAGAATGATGATGAAGATCATGGTCAAGTTCATGATGATGGAAATATATCATTTAGGTTTGATAAAAGCAAGAAGGGATTTAGAAGGTTTGACAATAAGAAGTACTTCAAGGATAAAAGTAGTCTCTACACCAAAGAAGATTGTAGCTCATAAGATGAGAGTCAAGATAATGACTCAGAGTATGATCATGAATATGATGGTCCTATTGAAGATGAATATCTCTTCATGGATAAGGAAGAAAGTTTATAATATCAAAAGGAGTATACTTAGAGTGATTTAGATGATGATAAAGATGAGGTGGATAGTAAAATTGAATTGATAAATGCTCTTGAAGAACTAAAGATTGGGAAGAATTTTATCAAGAAGATAAAGTCTCAAATCAAGGATTATAAGGATCAATTTAGTGTGTTTAAGGAAAGATTGAATGAAGACACCAAGGAACATGAAGATATAGTCATGTATCTTAGTTATCAATTAAAATCATGTCTACTAGGCTGAAAGCTAAAGAAGATGAATGTTCAAGGTATGTAATTGAAAAGGAGTCATTAAAAGTTGAGTTAGAGAAGATATTTAGTAATATGAAGTCATTTTTGAGATTTTAAAAGAGCTCAAGTGATCTAGACAATATTCTGAGTGGTCAAAATCATGAAAGAGATAAAACTAATATTGGATATGAAGATGAACTAGAAAATGTAACTCAAGATAAGATGAAGACTAATGTAAATCGAAAATTGAAGGAAAATAAGTAGTCAATGAATGAAGATGTTGACATAATGAATACAAATCAGATCATACAAATAAATTCCATGAGGTATGATAGTTTTAATGGTTATTGTTACACATGTAATCAATTTGGGCATAGATCTAGAGAATGCAAGAGACTTGTTAGAAATGAGTTTACATAAAATTATGATGGGGCTTATTAGTCAAAAGGTGAATCTTCTTAAAAAGGAGTAGTTTGTTTCAATTATAAAAGGAATGGAAATATTTCACTATTTTGTTCTAATCAATAAAGGTAGGATAATCTTCTTAAAAAATTCATAGTGTGATTCAACTGTCAATAGAGAGGTCACATTGCTAGATTCTATAAGCAAAGGCCTACAAGATAAAATAGGTTTAGGTAGGCTCCTAAAGTGCATGAAAGAAGGAAAGTTAAGTCATGGAAACCAAAGGTGGTAAGTGTGAGTCATGATTAATCTATAGGTCCAAGTAATATGTTTTTTATGGTGGAGAATGCTATAGAATTTGGAGAGTACCAAGATATCTTATTGTCTACTCATGTTGTGAATGAAGAGACCAAGATCAAGGAAGAGACCAAGGTTATAGTTGAGGCTAATTATAAGGTGTGTTTTGATTCTAATGAGAAACTTAATGTGTGTAAGCAAGTTTCAATGTTGGTTCTTGTGTTGTCAAGGTCTGAAGGTGATGGTCTATAATGCAAAAAAGATATTTCAGTGATCAAGGTATGTCAAGATTTCATAGTTTCTCCAAATGTTGTATACCCTATCATAAAAAATAAAATGAGTGATGTATAAAAGGAACAAGTTGTCAAATTTCAGACTATGAAGAACAAAGACAAGAAGTCTTATATCTATAAAAGGATTCCCATGGTTACTGAGGAGATATGGGCCACTCATGACTTCACTTTGTTTTAGAACATTGTGGTGTAGAGGAAGTTTCTATCTATGCTTCTTAAAATACTCCTTTCAATGGAGAAGCAAGTGTTGTGTTATTCTTCAGAAGGTCCTAGAAGGCAAGAGATGAGTGCTTCTAGTTGGAGTTGGTGTGTCAATATGGGGAAAGTGCTTTGATGAGGTTAGAGTGATGTCATAAGTTATTTTTATTTTGTACATAGTGTCTGCAAGATTAGAATGGGTGTTTTTAGGTCACATAATGAGATTAATGGAATACAAAGAAGAATTTTATACTAATAAAGGCCTATGTATTTCTTTGTGATGTGTTCAAGGTGGTTTTGTGTCTTGATGATCATGTTTGTGCCTTTTGGAGGTTTTTGTGTGCTCCTGGGTTTATCTTTCTTATTGTAGATCAAAGCCATGGTATAGGAAGTGAAGGTTCCCAAAGGTGTGAAGGCTCAAATCTTGGTCTAGAAGTGTGTGATGGTTGTCTCCAAGTGTGAAAGAAGTTTTAGAGGTGGGATTTGACTAGAAGGAGGTTTGTTGACCTTATTTGTTTTAAGATTCTAGAGTTTTGAGATATGCTAGAAAAGTGGTTTGCCTTATGAATTAAGTTTTTGGGCTTATTAATAGGTTGAATGGGCCAAATGGGTTATTAAATCATGCTTCACAAATATTTTAAGGTTTGTGTGTTTTAAATTATTCAATTTTTTGTCAAAATGAAGGCCTAATTAACTAGTAGATTTGTGAAGTATGTTGCAGAGGAAGATATAGGTGATGTAAATTGGTGTGATTAAGGGGGAATATGAGAGTGCTCTAGATATGATTTTTTAGGTCTTTAAATTATGTGTACTAAATGTTTTGGGCTATACAAGTTCTAGGTAGGGCTATAACGAATTTAAACAAGCTTAGTGTGAAGATTTGATATTTTTGTTTAGTTTATCCAAAATATCAAGGCATGAGTGTTTCAAGGTGAGTTTTAAGGTTGGTTTGGAGCATGTTTCCTATTTTATTAGTGGCATGAATTTTAGTTGGTGGTCCTTGAGGTGTGTTGAGAGAGAAGGCTAGTAAGCCTTTGGGATGGTTTTTCATGGTGTATGGAAATATGAAGATGCTCAAGAGGTGAAATAGCTCATAGATATTAGGGAGAGTCCCTAACAAATGTTTATTAGTGAGTTCTATCAATTTTTAGTGTTTTTGTGTGATCTTTCTTTATTAGTTGTAGTGCTTGGTTGAAGAGAGTGTTGGCATGTAACAAGAGGATGTTGTCAAGGCAAATAAAAGGTAGGCTCAAGGTAAGGGGGAGTTTGTATCATATTTATAAGGTTTTCCTCTCCTATTGGTGGTCTTTTTAGGTCATCAGGATCAGTTTGTCCCCACTTTATCATTGTGTCAAAGGGGGATAAGGTTCTTATTATGAGATTACTTGAAGAGAGAGAAGGAAGGTGAGTTGTATGATGGGTGTTGACATGAATGACAAAGGGGAATATTTTTGGAGATTTTTTATTGATGTCATGGAATTTTCCTAGTTATTGGATGAAGTGTCTTGATAGTCTAAGTGTCAATGATAAAGTGTGCAGTGTGCTTGTCCTTATATGTTTGAAGTAGGCTTGGTTGATCTTCAATTTTGGAATGATTAGGGATGGGTCTAAAGTATTTAGCATGTGTGAGGGGTCATATCAGAGGTCATTGATGATTGGATATCTTTTGGAAGTGCATCATATTCATCTAGTTCTTCATTATGTTCATCTTGGCATACTTGGTTTTGTGATAGAAAAATATGAGTAGGCAATTTGCTTACATCATCATTACCACATAGAGATGAGTCATGGGGAGTTGCTTATATGGGTGTGATAATATTATTCCCAATTTTATATGGTACAAGTTTTAGGTCATGAGGTTGATTGGAGTTAAAGATATGTGGGTGTAAAGTTGGCCTCTCAGATAAAAGTTCACTAAGTTCCTATACTTAGCCAAACCATGACTGCACATCATATAGATATGAATGATCCAACAATATTGTATATTTATTTTTTATTTAACTATAAATTAAAAAATGGGAAAAAAAATCATGGTGATGTTATTTATACTTCCAATAATGTACCCTAAGGATTTGGAGTCCTGAAGTATTTTCTATCTTGAGATATAAATCTTCAAAGTTGTACTTGTAGACTATGATGGGCCAGAGACCATCAAGATATACTACATTGAAGTCTAAGGTCACTTATCAATAGATATAATGGTGAAATTTAGATAATATATCTTTATATAATGGTGCATGTAAAAATTTAATATGTCAAATAATGAATGCGCTAGTGACAAGTATCACATTCACAGAGTTTGATAGAAGATCAATAGTTTACAGATGATCATGCAATCAAAAGGTCGATGGTGCAGGTCAAGTCAATAGGTCAATGTGTGAATAAAGAGCATAAATTTTCCAAGTTTCATAATATTAGGAGATATAATCTAAATCTAATAGTGAGCATTTCTTGATAAAGATTGAACTACTCAAAAGAGATTGACAGAGTGCATTTATTCCAAATTGTCAAGAAGTAGTGAGATGATGACAAGTGCTTGATGTTTAACAGTTAAGAAAATGTAAAGACAAAGACAATTATAAGGATATATATGGTGTTTATTATATCAAAATATTTGAGGACACTAAATTATGGAAAAGTATTTAAAGTTTAATAGTTTCTAAGTGACCGTTGGAATTCAAATATTTGAATTTGTGAGGGAAGATAAGTCTATAGTATTTTGTGCTACAACTTTTAATATATGTAAAATTTTACCATGGTGTAAAAATAAAATTTATATAGGAATTTAAGGCTCATAAATAAAATTTAATTATAATATTTGAATGTTTTTATAGTTTTAGATATTGAGATTGAAATTTGATTGTGTTTTGTAAGTGACTTGAGAAGGATAATTGAGTTTGTTCTTATGGTATTTAGATGTTTCAAGGTGACTTAGATATTGGAGAGCGTTGTATACTCCATAAGTATGATATTTATGTTTTTTTTAGGTTTAACCAATCCATATTTATAATTAAAAAATCTTAAATGCTAACTATTTGTTCATTCATGGTTTTTTTTGTATAAGATCAAAGATTGATCTATTTTGCTTTAACATAGGAGTGTTATGATGACTATGATCATTTTAGGATGTCTAAGGGGTCATGTGGAGTAGACCTATGAATTTTTAAGTTATATTATTTTTCTAAATTTATTGATGGAGTGTTAAATGGATGAATAGGTTTCCATGAGACCTATAAGGGCTACGAAGGCCTAATTGAAAGGCGTAGCTACTTAAGTGTGACTCATAGTTACTATGGATGACCTATGAGGATAATATTGAGATATCTAAGATATATTAAGGGTTAAATCAAGTATAAATGAATAATAATAAGATAATAATCATGAAGGCTATATAAATGGTTAAATAAAAAATGATGATTTCTAGTGAAGTAAGACTTGAGAGAAGAGGTGTATGTGAGAGTTGAAGAGCAAAATAAACAAAAAAGGGCATGTGACTAGTAGATGGATTGTATATAAAATTAAGTTTATGACTATGTGTATTCCTTTTAGGTTATATTTATGATGTCAATTATAATGATGTACTAGGTTTGAAGATTTTTTATGGGCAAAGGATAGATGATGTTTATGTGAGCTTGGTGGTTGATTTGAGAGGCAGATCAGAGTGTGGAATGTGTAGCATGAATATTTGAAGAGAGATGATATACATTATATATTCATCATATTGGTACACAATTAATGATAAAGAGATGTTCATTTCATAGGTGTTGAAAGGGTTCTCAACATCTAGGTTAGAAGGACTTGACCAACAGGTGGTTAAAAGGACTTGATCATCTTAGGGGTAGGTGATCCTACTGAAATAAGTGTTTCACTAAAGCTGATAAAAGTGACTTGACCAATAGGTGGTCATAAAAACTTGATCATCCTAGGGGTAGGTGATTCTTGTGGAACAAGTGTTTCATTAAATTTTAGTCAAAAGGACTTGACCAGTCCCATATTTGTGATCATCTTATAGGATAAGTAGTCCATGTTTTTGTAGTCTTGAAAGTGGGTTTTATTTCCCAAGAGGGTTTCCCACATAGATCTTATGTTGTGTGTGTAATCTTGCATTATATATTTATTCATTTTTATAAACATATTGAATGCTTCATGAATGGTTGTATTGAATGCTTAAGTGTTTGAAGGGTTTGGAAATTGAATTAAATTATTTACCACCATTAATTCACCCCCTCACTCTTAGTGGTTTATACCTATAAAAATTGGTATCATAGTAGGCCCTTTGGTAAATTCTTGCCATCTTGAAGGATATCTAATGTATAATGTGGGTAGCCATCAAATGCAAGGAGGTTTTTAAATTAAGCAAGCATTAATGATCAATGGATCCAATTATGCTTTTTAAAGTATGAGGATGAGAACCTACATCATGTCCATAGGGTTTGACACTTGACAATCTATTGTGGATGGTTATTCTGCACCTACTATTCCTCCATCTAGTGCTACAAACAATAAGTTGTTTGAGAACAATTATAAGCTGATGAATGCTATCACTTGTGGTCTTTCAAATACTGAATACATTAAGGTAATCCATTCCATATCTACCAAGGAAATGTGGGATAAATTGAAGACTATTTATGAAGGATATTCAAAGGTTAAGTAGGCAAAGTTGTAGACTCACTAAAGACAATTTGAGAGTCTTAAGATGAATGAAGAGGATTATGTGGCATCCTTTCTTAAGAGAGTTGATGAAATTTTGAACATCATCAGAGGTCTTAGAGATAAGCTTGAATAATCTATTATAGTTCAAAATGTATTAAGGTCTCTTTCTCTCAAGTTTGATTATAAAGTATCTATTGTCGAAGAAAGTCATGATCTTATTCAATTAAATATGGATGAATTGCATGGCACCCTTACTACCTATGAGATGAGAGTAAATGATGATATACCACCAAAGAAGGAAGCAATATTCAAGATATAAATGAATCCAAAGAAGAAGTTCCAAGGTAAGAAAATCAAGGAGGATGCCATATCTGATATTGATGAAGATGAAGTAATTACTTTATTTACAAATAAATTGAAAATAGGGTCAGGCAAGTATAAGGGTAAACTACACTTCAAATGCTTCAATTGTGGAGAAGTAGGACATTTTACTAACAACTACCCTCATAAGAATAATAAGAATGATGATGAAGATCATGGTCAAGGTCATGATGATGGAAATATATCATTCAGGTCTGATAAAAGCAATAAGGGATTCTAAATGTTTGACAACAAGAATAATTACTTCAAGGAGAAGAAGAGTCTTTACACTAAAGAAGATTGCAGCTCATAAGATGAGACTGAAGATAGTGGTTCAGAGTATGATAATGAATATGATGGTCCTATTGAAGATGAAAACCTCTTCATGGTTGAGGATGAAAGTTTATCACATCAAAGGGAGTATATTTGGAGTGATTCAGATGATGATATAAATGAGGTGGAGTGTGAGACTGAATTGATGAATGCTCTTGAAGAATTGAAGATTGGGAAGAAAATTAACAAGAAGATGAATTTTCAAATCAAGCACTATGAGGATAATTTTAGTGTGTTTAAGGCAATATTTAATAAAGACACCAAGGATCACAAAGATATAGTCATGCATTTCAATTTTCAATAGTAAATCCTTTCTACTAGCTTGAAAGATAAGGAAGATAAATGTTCAAGGTATGTAATTATAAAGTAGTCATTAAAAGCTAAGTTAGATAAGATATCTAGTAAGATGAATTCATTTATGAGATTTGAAAAGATCTCAAGTGATTTAGAAAATATTATGATTTTTCAAAATCATGCAAGTGATATAAATGGTATTGGATACAAAGAAGAACCAAAAAATGAAGATTAATGTAATTCAGAACTTGAAGGTCAATAATTAGTCAACAAATGAAGATGTTGGTAGAATGAAGACAAATCAGATCAGACAAAAAAATACCATGAGGTATGCAAATTTAAATAGTTATTTTTACACATGTAATTAGTTTGGGCATAGATCTATAAAATTCAAGAGATCTACTAAAAATGAGTTTGCATGGAACTATGATGGGGGTCATAAGTCAAAAGGTGAATCTTCTTAAAAAGGAGTAGTTTGTTTCAATTTTTAAAGGAATGGATATATTAAAAGATTTTATTCTAAATAGGAAAGGCAAGATAAGCTTCTTGAAAAATTCATAGTGTGCTTCAACTGTCAATAGAGAGGTCACATTTTTAGATTCTACAATTAAAAGCCTAAAATATAGTATAGGTTTAATCAGGCTCCTAGAGTGAAAGAAAGAAGGAAAGTTAAGACATGGAAACCAAAGGTGGTAAGTGTGAGTCATGATGAGTCTATAGGTCTAAGTAATCTATTTGATATGGTGGAGAATGCTACAGAAGTTGGAGAGTACCTAGAGCTCTCATTATCTGCTCATGTTGTGAATGAAGAGACCAAACTCAAGGAGAATACTAAGGTTCTAGTTGAGGCTTGTTCTGATGTGTGTTTGGATTCTATTGAGAAGCTTGATGTGTGTAAGAAAGTTTCAAGCTTGTTTCCTATGTTTTCAAGGTCTGAAGATGATGTTCTATAATGTAAAAAAGATACTTTAGTGATTAAAGTATGTCAAGATTCCATAGTTACTCCAAATGTTGTATATCCTATCATAGAAGAGAAAGTGAGTGATCTATAAAAGGAACAAGTTGTCAAAGTTTAGACTAAGAAGAACAAATACAATAAGTCTTATATCTGTAAAAGGAATCCATTGGTTACTAAGGAGAACAGGCCACTCCTATCTTCACTTTGTTTTAGATCATTGTGGTGTAGAGGAGGTCTCTATCTTTGTTGCTTAAGAGACTCCTTTTAGTGGAGAAGAAAGTGTTGTTGTGGTATTCTTTAGAAAGTCCTAAAAGGTAAGAGATGAGTTTTTCCAATTGGATTTAGTGTGTCAATATAGTAAAAGTGCTTTGATGAGGTCAGAGTGATGTCATAAGGTATTTTTGTTGGGTACATAGTGTCTATAGGATTATAATAGGTTCTTTTAGGTGTCATAATGAGATTTATTGATTTTCAAGAAGAGTTTGGTGATTATAAAGGTGTGTTCATTTCTTTGAGATGTGTTCAATGTGGTTTTGTGTCTTGATAATCCTATTTGTACCTTTTATAAAGGTTTTTGTGTGTTCCTACGTTTATCTTTCTTATTGCAGATCAAGGTCATGGTATAGGAATTCAAGGTTCTAAAATATGTGAAGGCTAAAATCTTGGTCTATAAGTGTGTTATGGTTGTCTCCAAGTGTGTAATAAGTTTTAGAGGTGGGATTTGACCAGAAGGAGGTTTGTTGACCTTGTTTGTTTTAAGATTCTAGAGTTTTGGGCTATGCTGGAAAAGTGGTTTGCCTTATGAATTAAGGTTTAAGGATTCTTCATAGGTTTAATTGGACAAATGGGTTTTCAAATCAAGCTTCACAAATATTTGAAGGTTTTTTTTAAGTATTCAAGTTTTTGTCAAAATGAAGGCCTAATTAGCTAGTAGATTTATGAAGGAAGTATATTGTATAAGAGGATCTAGGTGATGTAAATTGGTGTGATTAAGGGGGCATATGAGAATGATCCAGATATAAATTTTCATGTCTTGAATGTATGTCTAATAAAATTTATGGGCTCTAAAATTTCTAGGTAGGGCTATAAGGAGTCTAGATAGGCCTAATATGAAGAGTTTATGGTTTTCCTTAGTTTATCCAAAATATTAAGGCATGAGTGTTTCAAGGCGAGTTCTAAGGTTGGTTTGGATCATGTTTCCTATTTTATGAGTGGTATGAGATTCTATTGGTGGTCCTTGAGGTGGCTTGCGAAAGAAGCTAGTAAGCATGTGTGGTGGTTCTTCATGGTATATAGAGATATGAAGATTCTCAAGAGGTGAAATGGCTCAAAGATCTTAGGTAGAGTCCCTACCAGATGTTTCTTTGTGAGTTCTATTGGATTTTAGTTCTTTTGTGTGTTCTTTCTTCATTTGTTTCAGTGCTTGGTTGAAGAGAGTGTTGGCATGTAGCAAGAGGAAGTTGTAAAGGCAAAGAAAATGTAGGGTCAAGGTAAGGGGGAGTTTGTATCATATTTATAAGGTTTTGCTCTCATTTTTTTGGTTTTATCAAGTCCTTGGGATCAGGTTTTTCCCACTTTTTCATTGTGTCAAAGGGGGAGAAGGTTCTTATTATGAGATTACTTAAAGAGAGAGAAAGAAGGTGAGTTATATGATGGGTTTTGACATGAATGATAAATTTGGGATTGTTAAATAGTTTTTAGTGATGTCATGGAGGAATGTAGGTGAGTGGATAAAGTGTCATGATAATATAAGTGTCAATGATAAAGTGTGTAGTGTGATTGTCCTTATATGCTTGAAGTAGGCTTGGTTGATCTTTAGTTTTGGCATGATTAGAGATGGGTATGAAGTATTAATCATGTGTGAGGGGTACTATCAAAGGTCAAGGATGATTGGATATATTTTATAAGTGCATGGTATTTATCAGGTTCTTCATTATGTTCATCTTGGCATAGTTGGTTTTGTGACAAAAAATTATGAGTAGGCAGTTTTTTGACATCACCATTGCCACATATTAGTGAGTCACAGGGAGTTGGTAATATGGGTGTGATAAAATTAGTCCCAAGTTGATATGGTATAATTTTTAGGTCATTAGTTTTAGTATAGATAAATATATATGGGTGTAAAGTTAGCCTCTCAGATAAAAGCTCACTAAGTTCCTATACTTAGCCAGACTGTCACTGCATGTCATGTAGATATGAATGATCCAAAAAGTTTGTGAATTTATTGTAGGTAATTAGAAATTAAAAAGTGGTAAAATGTTTTCATGGTGATGTTATCTATAGTTCCAATAATTTACCTAAATATTTAGAGTCTAAAGTGTTTTCTAGCTTAAGATATAAATCTTTAAAGTTGTACTTATAGACTGTGATGGGCTAGTTACCGTCAAGATAAACTACATTGAATTTTGAGTTTACATGTCAATAGATATAATGGTACAAGTTAAAATATATCTTGATCTAATGGTGAATTTAAAATTTAATAATTCAAATAATGAATGTGCTAGTGACAAGTGTCACATTCATGAAGCTTGATAGAAGATCAACAGTTCACAAATCATCATGCAATTAGAAGATAGATGGTGCAAGTTGAGTCAATAGGTTAATGTGTGCATAAGACACATAGAGATTCAAAGTGGCATAATATTATGATATTTTATCTATATCTAATATTAATAATTAATTGATAAATATCGAGCTACTCAGAAGAGATAGACAAATTGCATTTATTCCAAATTGTTAGGAAGTAACAAATGATGACAAGTGCTCGATGTTTAATAGTAAAACAAAGGTAAAGACTGAGCTAATTAGAAGGAGATATATGGTGTGTATTTGATAAAAATATGTGAGGATATGATATTGTGTCAAAGTTTTTTAAGTTTAATAGTTTCTTAGTGACCGTTTGAATTCAAATATTTGAATTTGTGAGGGAAGACTAGTCTATAGTTTTTTGTGCTACAACTTTTAATATATGCATAATTTGACAATGGTGTAAAAATCAAAGTTTTATAGGACTTCAATGTTCATAAAAAAAATTTATTTTAATGCTTTTACATTTTTATATATTGATATATAAAGTTTACTCTGTGTTTGACTATGTTCTACAAGTGACCCGAGAAGGATAATTGAGTTTATTCTTATGGTATTTGGATGTCTCAAGGTGACTTAGATATTGGAGAGTGTTGTAGACTCTATGAGGATGATTTTCATGTATTTTATAGGTTTTACCAATCCATATTTATAATTAATAAATTATTATAAGGTAACTATTTATTCATTCATTATGTTTATGTATATAAGGTCAAAGATTAATCTATTTTGCTTTAGCAGAGGAGTGTTATGATGATTTTGATCATTTGAAAATGTCTAAGGGGACAATGGACCTATGCATTTGGAATTGGTCCTATGTTTCTAAATTTATTGATGGAGTGATAAATGGATGAATAGGTCTCCATGAGACCTATAAGTGCTACTAAGACCAAATTGAAAGGCGTAGCTACTTAGGTGTGATCCATAGTTTCTATGGCCAACTTGTGAGGATAGTATTGAGCTAAGGAAGATGTCTTAAGGTTTAAGTTAAGTCTAAATGCTGACCAAGAATACAATAATCATGAAGGCTATATAAATGGTGAAATTAAAGATGATGATTTCTAGTGGAGTAAGACTTGAGAGGAGGTGTATTTGAGAGTTGAAGAGCGAAGGAAAGAAAAAAGGGTGTGTCCCCAATAGATGGATTGTAGAGAAAATCATGTTGATGAATATATGTATGACTTGTAGGTTATATTTTTAATGTTAAATATAGCGATTTCATAGGTTTGAAGATTTTGGATGAGCAAAGGATAGATGATGTCTATGTGAGCTTGGTGGTTAATTTAAGAGGCAAATTAGAGTGTGGATTGTGTAGTGTAAAAATTTGAAGAGAGATGATATACATTGTATCTCCATTAGATTGGTAGGCAATCAGTGATCAAGAGATGTTCATTTCATAGGTTTTGGGAGGGTTCTCAACATCTAGGTTAGAAGGACTTGACTAATAAGTGATCAAAAGGACTTGATCATCTTAGGGGTAGGTGATCCTTGTGAAACAAGTGTTTCAATAATTCTAGTTAGAAGGACTTGACAAATAGGTGGTTAGAATGACTTGATCATCTTAGGGTTAGGTGTTCCTTGTGATATAAGTGTTTCATTAAATTTTGGTTAGAAGGACTTGACCAGTCTCATGTTTTTGATCATCTTATAGAACAAGTAGTCCATGTGTTAGTAGGATTGAGAGTGGGTTTTATTCCCCAAGAGGGTTTCCCACATAGATCTTGTGTTGTGTGTGTAATCTTTAATTATCTATTTTTTCATGACTATAAACATCTTGAATGCTTCATGAATGGTTGTATTGAATGTTTAAGTGCTTGAAGGGTTTGGAAATTGAATTGGATTTTTTTCCACCACTGATTCACCACCACCCATCTCATTGGTTTGTACCTCTAACAATTAGTATCAAAGTAGGTACTTTGGTAAAGGCTTGACAACTTAAAGGAGATCCAAGGTATAATATGGGTAGACATCAAATATAACGAGGATTTTCCACTAAGTAAGCACCAATGTTGAATAGATCTAATTATGATTTTTGGAGTGAGAAGATGAGATCCTACAACATATCCCTATGGTTTGAAACTTGGAAATATATTGTGTATGGTTATATACATATACTATTCCTCCATTTAGTGTTATAGAAATGAATTTGTTTGAGAACAATTATAAGGTAATGAATGCTATCACTTGTGGTCTTTCAAAGACTAAATACACCAAGGTAATCCATTGCATATCTACCAAGGAAATTTGGGATAAATTGAAGAGTATTTATGAAGGAGATTCAAAGGTTAAGCTGGAAAATAATTAAAATCACTGAAGATAATTTGAGAGTCTTAAGATGAAGGAAGAATATTATGTACCATCATTTATGTAGAGAGTTAATGAGATTGTGAACATCATCAGAGGTCTTCAAGAGAAGCTTGAATAAGATACTATAGTTAAAAAGGTATTAAGGTCTCTCTCTCTCTCTCTCTCTCAAGTTTGATTCTAAAGTATCTATTATATAATAAATTCATGATATTACTTAGTTTAATATGGATGAATTGTATGGCATCCTTACTGCCTATGAGACAAGAGTAAATGATGATATACCACCAAAGAAGGAAGAAGTATTCAAGACATAATTGAAGCCAAAGAATAATTTACAAGGTAAGAAACTTAAGGAGGATGACATATATGATATTGGTGAAGATGGACTAATTGATTTATTTACAAGGAAATTGAAAATAGGTTTAGGCAAGTATAAGGGTAAACTACCCTTCAAATGTTTCAATTGTGGATATGTAGGACATTTTACTAACAAGTTCCCTCATAATCACAAGAATAATTATTATGAAGAGCGTGATCAAGGTCACGGTGATGGAAAGAGATCATTTAGGTATGATAAAAATAAGAAGGGATTTATAAGGTTTGACAATAAGAAGTACTTTAAGGAAAAGAAGAGTCTCTACACCAAAAAAGATTGAAACTCATTAGATGAGAGTGAAGATAGTGACTAAAAGTATGATCATAAATATGATGGTCCTATTGAATATGAATACATCTTCATGGATGAGGAAGTAAGTTTCTCATATAAAAATGAGTATACTTGGAGTGATTTATATGATGATAAAGATGAGGTGGACTATTCAACTGAATTGATGAATGCTCTTGAAGAACTAAAGATTGAGAAGAAGATTAACAATAAGATGAAATATCAAATCAAGGAATATGAGGAGTAATTTAGTATGTTTAAGGAAATAATGAATGAATACACCAAGGAGCATGAAGATATAGTCAAGTATCTCAGTTGTTAATTAGAAACCCTATTTACTAGCCTAAAAGCTAAAGAAGATGAATGCTCAAGGTATGTAATTGAAAATGAGTCATTAAAAGATGAGTTGGAGAAGACATATAGTAAGATGAAGTAATTTATGAGATTTTAAAAAAGATAAAGTGATCTAGACAATATTCTAAGTGGAAAAAATCATGCAAGTGATATAATTGGTCTTGGATACAAAGAAGAACTAGAAAATGTAACTCAAGACAAGATGAAGACTAATGTAAATCAATACTTGAAGGTTAAAAATTAGTCAAGGAATGACGATGTTGGTAGAATGAAGGAAAATCATATTAGATAAATAAATTCCATGAGGTATGTAATTTTCAATGGTTATTATTACACATGTAATCGGTTTGGGCATAGAGCTAGAGAATAAAAGATACCTGTTAGAAATGAGTTTGCATAGAACTATGATGGGGGTCATTAGTCAAAAGGTGAATCTTCTTCAAAAGGAGTAGATTATTTTAATTGTAAAATGAAGGGACATATTTCAATATTTTTTTATAATCAGGAAAGGCAAGATAAGTTTCTTGTAAAAGGCATAATGTGCTTCAATTGTTAATAGGGAGGTCACATTACTAGATTCTATAAGCAAAGGCATATAAGATATAATGGGTTTAAAAAAGCTTCTAGAGTGAAAGAAAGAAGGAAAGTTAACTCATGTAAATCAAAGGTAGTAAGTGTGAATCATGATGATTTTGTAGGTCTATGTAATTTATTTTCTATGGTGGAGAATGCTATAGAGTTGGAGAGTACTAAGGTTCTGTTTGAAGCTAGTTTTGAGATGTGTGTGGATGCTAATCAATAACCTACCATGTGTAATAAAGTTTCAATATTAGTTCCTTTATTTTCAAGGTCTAAAGGTGATGTTATGTAATGAAAAGAAGATACTTTAGGGATTAAAGTATGTCAAGATTCCATAGCTACTCCAAATATTGTATATCCTATCAAAGAAGAGAAAATGAGTGATGTCAAAAAGGAATAAGTTTTCAAATTTTAAACTAAGCAGAACAAAGACAATAAGTATTATAGATATAAAAGGATTCTAGTGGTTACTAAGGAGATGTGGGTCACTCCTTGCTTCACTTTATTTTAGAGAATTATAGTGTAGAGGAGGTCTCTATCTATGTTTCTTAAAAGACTCTTTTTAATGGAGAAGAAAGTGTTTTGGTGTTCTTCACAAGATCTTAGAAGGCAAGAGATGAGTGTTTCCAATTGGATTTGGTGTGTCAATATGGGAAAAGTGCTTTGATGAGGTCAAAGTGATATCATAAGGTGTTTTTATTATGTATGCAGTGTCTGTAGGATCAAAATGGGTGTTTTTAGGTTGAATGATGAGATTGATGGAATGTCAAGAATATTTTGGTGGTTAGGAAGGTCCGTTTACTTCTTTGTGATGTGTTTTAGGTGGTTTTGAGTCTTTATGATCTTGTTTGTGCCTTTTGGAAGTTTTTGTGTGCTCTCAAGTTTATCTTTCTTATTGCATATCAAAGGCATGATATAGAAATTCAAGGTTCCCAAAGGTGTGAAGGCTAAAATATTGGTCCAGAATTATGTGATGGTTGTCTCTAGGTGTACAATAAGTTTTATAGGTGGGCATTGACCAGAAGGAGGTTTTTTAATCTTGTTTGTTTTAATATTCTAGAGTTTTGGGATATTCTAGAAAAGTGGTTTGAATTATAAATTGAGGTATAAGGCTTATTAATAGGTTTAATGGGATAAATAGGTTGTCAAATCAAGATTTTAACGTTTTTGTTTTTTAAATTATTCAATTTTTTGTCAAAATGAAGGCCTAATTAGCTAAAAGACTTGTGAAGGAAGTATGTTTTAAATGAGGAGCTAGGTTATGAAAATTGGATTGGTTAGGGGGTAATATTAAATTACTCTATATATGAATTTTTAGGTCTTGAAAGTATGTTTACTAAAATTTATGGGATTTTCAACTTCCAGGTAGGGGCTATAAGGAGTCTAGACAAGCTTAGTGTGAAGATTTGATGTTTTTTCTTAGTTTCTCCAAAAGATAAAGGCATGAATTTTTCAAGGTGGTTTATGAGGTTGGTTTAGAGCATGTTTCCTATTTGGTGAGTGGCATGAATTTCTATTGGTGGTCCTTGAGGTGGCTTTAGAAAGAAGGCTAGTAAGCTTGTGTGGTGGTTCTTCATGGTGTATGGAGATCTTAAGATGTTCAAGAGGTGAAATGGCTCATATATATTAGGGTGATTCCATATTAGATGTTTCTTGGTGATTTATATCATATTTTAGTGCTTTTATGTACTCTTTATTCATTATTTATAGTGCTTAGTTGAAGAGAGTGTTGGCATATAGCAAGAGAAAGTTGTCAAGGAAAATAAGAGTTAGTCTCAATGTAAGGGGTAGTTTGTATCATCTTTATAAGGTGGTCCTTTATTTTTGGTGTTATTTTCAAGTCCTTAGGATTAGTTTGTTCCCACTTTGTCATTGTGTCAAAGGGGGAAAATGTTTCTTATTGTGAAAGTGATTGAAGAGAGAGAAGGAAGGTGAGCTATATGATGGGTGTTGACATCAGTGACAAAGGGGGATATTTTTTAAGAGTTATCAATTATTTCATGGATTTTTCCAAGTGAGTGTATGAATTGTCTTGATATTCTAAGTATCAATGAAAAAGTGTCTAGTGTGCTTGTCCTAGTATGCTTGAAGTAGGATTGGTTGATCTTCAATTTTGACATGATTAGGGATGGGTCTAAAGTATTGATCATGTGTGAGGGGTGATATCATAGGTAAAAGAGAATTGGAGAGTTTGTGTAAGTTAAT
The DNA here is from genome assembly GCA_037957365.1 of Torreya grandis. Classification (NCBI taxonomy): domain Eukaryota; kingdom Viridiplantae; phylum Streptophyta; class Pinopsida; order Cupressales; family Taxaceae; genus Torreya; species Torreya grandis. The sequence goes on along the minus strand of JARHVA010000302.1, from coordinate 194,824 downwards.
TTTATTCATATATTTATTCATTATTTTCATCTTGGCATATTTGGTTATGTGATATAAATATTTGAGTTGGTAATTTGATGACATCACCACTACCACATATGGATGAGTAAGGGAGATTTGGTCATATGGATGTGATTATATTAATACCAATTTTATATTTTCAAATTTTTAGCTCATGAGATTGAGAGGAGCTAAAGATATGTGGGTGTAAAATTAGCCTCTCAAAGAGAAGTTTACTAAATTCCTATACTTAGCCAGACTGTCACTACACGTCATGCATATATGAATGATCCAACAAGTTTGTGAATTTATTGTAGGTAATTATAATGTCAATAGTGGGAAAATATTTTAATGGTGATGTTATATATATTTCCAATAATTTACCATAAATCTTTTGAGTCCTGAAGTGTTTTCTAGTTCGAGATATAAATCTTCAAAATTGCACTTGCAAATTGTGATGGGTTAGAGACCATCAAGATAAACTACGCTAAATTATGAGGTCACTTGTTAGTATATATAATGGTTAAAATTAAATCATAGATATTGATCCAATTGTGTGTTTAAAATTCAATATTTCAAATAATGAACATGCTAGTGACAGGTGTCACATTTGTGGAGCTTGATAGACGATCAACAATTCGTAGATGATCATGCAGTTAGAAGATTGATGGTATGGGTCAAGTCAATAAGTCAATCTGTGTATAAGGCACACATATATTCCAAGTGGAAAAATCATATGAGATATGATCTATATCTAACATTAAGTGTTTCTTGATAAATATTGAGCTACTCAAAAGAGATCGATGGAGTGCATTTTTTCCAAATTGTCAGGAAATAGTGAGATGATGACAAGTGCTCATCATTTAATAGTAAATAAAAGTTAAATAATAAGATAATTATAAGGAGATATAAGGTGTATATTTTATCAAAATATTTTATGACACTAGATGATGGAAATTTTTTGGAAGTTTAACAGTTGCTCAGTGACCGTTGGAATTCAAATATATGAATTTGCGAGGGAAGACCAGTCTATAGTTTTTGTGCTATAACTTTTAATATATGTATAATTTAACCATTGTGAAAGAATAAAAGTTGTATATGAATTAAATATGTATCCATAAATTTTAATTATAATATTTTAATTTTCATACAATTTAGGATATTGATCTCTAAATTTGACTGTGTTTGACTATGTTTTGCAAGTGGCCTGAGAATGAAATTGTGTTTGTTTTGATGGTATTTAGATGTTTCAAGGTGAATTATATATTAGAGAGTGTTTTTAAATCCCTAAGTATGTGTATTTTTTAGGTTTTAATAATCCATATTCATAATTAAAAAATTATAATAAGTCGATGTTTTGTTCATTTATGGTCTTTTTGTGTATAAGGTCAAAGATTGATCTATTTTGCTTTAGCAAAGGAGTGTTATGATGATTGTAATAATTTGAGGATGTAAAAGGGGTCATGTGGAGTGTAAATATGCATTTTTAAGTGGTATTATGTTCTAAATTTATTTATGGAATGCTATGGGTGAATAGGTCTCCATGAGACCTATAAGGGCTACAAGGCCTAATTAAAAGGCGTAGCTTCTTAAGTGTGACCCACAGTTGTTATGACCAACATTTAAGGAAATTATTAAGATATGTAAGATATATTAAGGGTTAATTTATGTATAAAATATGACCAAGAAGATAATAATCATGAAGGCTCTATAAATGGTGAAATCAACGCTGATGATTCTAGTGGAGTAAGACTTGAGAGAAGAGGTGTATGTGAGAGTTGAAGAACAAAAAAAAGAAAAAAGAATGTATGACCAATAGATGGATTGTATTTTAGAGAAGGATAATGATTATGTGTATGACCTATAGGTTATATTTATGATGTTAAATGTGGTGCTCTTATAGGTTTGAAGATTGTGGATGAGTAAAAGATAGATGATGTCTGTGTGAGCTTGGTGGTTTATTTGAGAGGTAGATCAGAATGTGGAATGTGTAGTGTGTAGAGTTAAAGAGAGATGATATAAATTATATATCCATTATACTGGTAGGCAATAATTTATTAGGATATGTTCATTTCATAGGTGTTGGGAGGGTGTTCAACATCTATGTTTGAAAGACTTGACCAACAGGTGGTCAGAAGGACTTGATCATCTTGGGGGAAGGTGATCCTTGTGAAATAGGTGTTTCACTAAAGTTGGTTAGAAGGACTTGACCAATAGGTGGTCATAAGGAATTTATCATCCTAAGGGTAGGTTTCATCTTGTAAAACAAGTTTTTCACTAAATTTTGGTTAGAAGGACTTGACCAGTCTTATGTTCTAGATCATCTTATAGGAAAAGTAGTCCATGTGTTTATAGGATTGAGAGTGAGTTTTATTCCTTAAGAGGGTTTCCTACATAGATCTTATATTGTGTGTGTAATATTTCATTATCTATTTGTTCATTGCTATAAACATCTTGAATGCTTCGTGAATAGTTGTATTGAATGCTTAAGTTTTTGAAGGGTTTAGAAATTGAATTAGATTATTTTCAACCACTGATTCATCCCCCCTCTTATTTGGTTTGTACCTCTAACACTTTGATCAAGACAAGAGTATGAGTATGGGTTAATAGTGACAAAAATTATATGTAAAGTTGTTAGATTGCATATATCCATGGGTAGTTACTTTAATCAATGTTATTAAATTTATTTTATGTTTCTTTCATTGTTTATATGCTTTTTAGTGAAAAGGCATATATAATCCATTTAAGTGATAATGATATGTAAGCATGATCAATTTCAAAATTAATTTTAGATGTTTTGATGTGCTTGACCATTAATGTATTTAAGTTTTATAGCATTTGCCTAAAATTATCCATTAGGTAGGTTGCACTCTTACTTTGGCCTTATATGTTATCTCTGTGGAGATTTAGGATATCTTCTTACCTCTAAGGCTAAGCAAGGCTTGGTTTGAGGTATCATTTTACCTAATTTATCTTCCTAAATCATTAATGGTAACTATGTGGATTACACATTACTTACACTTGAAGAACAAGAGCACACCTTCTTATAAGATATGAAATGTCTTAATATTTTCTATTTGGCATCTACATCTAGTTTGCAATAGATCCAAACTTAGTATTTTAGATAAAGTATGATGCCTATCCCTGATTACATTCTCTAATTTAAATATAAATAGATTTCACATGGATAATTTTATTAATTTATTGGAATTCATTTTACTTTTCTTCAACTAAGATATGGTAATATGTCATTACAAGAGTGGAGAAGAAAGTTGAATATTGGATTACCAAGCCATTATCCTTAGTAGGTAAATTCTAAATTTACACCAAGAATTTGGCTGCCACCTATGTCTATTATTCCTCCTATTGGCCTCCTTAAAAAGTGACTTATGATAGATTAGCTAAAATTCTTAGGTAATTTATTTGGTCTAATTCTAAGCATACCAAGGTTTTCCATCATGTAGCTTGGGATATTTACTACCTTGCTCAGGATAAAGGAGGCATGGGAATTATTGACCTTTACAGGTCAAGTGTAAATTCATGTGTTAAATGGGTTATGTTGGGATAAAATTGTGCACCCTAGGACACTATATTCAACTCCTAAAATTTTATGCAACATTGAATCATCTCTCAAGTTGTGGGTAACTTATAAGAGAGATGAATCTTTAGTTTATGAAGGCTAGCTCCCTAGATTATTCTTCAAATGTGTATCACATAATCTAATTATTGTTCATGAAAAGAGTTAGAAGTTTTGAATAAAATGGAAACTGCACTAAAGAGGTGATCCATGAAGATATACCCCATAGACTATCAAACTCCTACTAAGCAAACAAATCTTTGCAAGACCAATACTGGGCATTGAAGGATTCTAACATAATTACTTCAATGTGAAGGTAGCATAAATGGAACAATCAATAATATAATTGGTCTAGGGTAATATTTTAAACCATATAGATAAATTTTTTCTTGAACAAGAGCCTAGTATAGTCAATACACTTCACATGACCTATTAAAATCAGAACTCTAGTTTAAACATGAAGGTTAAAGGGAGTAAGGATGATACTATCACTTGGATCCACTATTCATCACTCAACCACTTATAACAAATTTTCACAACTCAAAATTAGACTTGTATTAAATGTTAAAATACAAAGTGTAATGTCATTCCAATAGGGCTTCACAATACCAACTACGGTTAGATCTATACAATGCCAAAAAGGATCAATTTATAGAAGGTGTGAGAAGAGAGAGAGAGAAGGGGAGTCCAAGATCCATAGAGACAACTATCACAATTGAAGATATTAGTTACTTTTTAATGTGAGAGAGATAGGGTGAGCCATGCAATTTTAGGAGCTACAAGTGTCATCTCAATTCATCTAAACCCTGTAAAATGGTCAAGAAACTCCTTCCCTTACATAAAAAACTACCCCTCATGGTTTATTTTCCAAAACCACCTTATAAATATAAATAAGAAAGTTTTATGATGGCTATAAGTATGAGTGTTTAATAATAGGTAATCACATGCATTGGATTGTCCTTTTATCACTCTTATTCTTCTAGACATGCACCATCATCATTGACAGTTTCAAAATGAGCCTTCTCTATGAACCTCTCACACTTGGCACCTAAAACATTACCAATTATTTATTATGATCCTTTAAAAATGAGTTATGACATGATTCCAAAGTGTCCACATCATTATTTTCAACAAAAAATCCTTAAAAGGCTTTCCAAATTGAGTTTCACCACTTTTCCCTAAGTGTTCACTATCTCCCCACTAGACTGGCTAAAATGAAAGAGGTAAAACACAGTATTAGGAGTTTATATGGATAATAAAATGGAGATGATTACCTATAAATAGTCTTAAATTCTCCCCCAAAAGTCATTTGGCCTTTTTAAAGTTATCCATGCTTGTAAAACACACAAAAAGGTCGAAAAGAGCCTTGTTTTGACCTATTCCATATAGGTCCATACACTTCAATCACATGTGGAAAATTATTGGAGAGTCCTCTACATCATCCAAATGGTTTCATGTCTTTTCGATCCAATTTTTATGCTTCATTTTCCTTATTTTCCTAATTGGGTCATTTTGTAGGGGTTATAAGGGTTTCTAGTGGTTTAGACTCTTAACATTTGTTCATAAAGAATAGACATTGGAATCCTTTAAAAATTAAATTGAGGGATTATTATTTACACTCACTAACTTTTCCAATCACCTCAATGTCCCATACAAATCACTATGGAAGATCTAAGCATTTGAAGTTGACATTCGAGCTCCCTTTTTTGCATCTTGTGAGGGTCTAAGCACATTCTAGGATAAAAATGGTTTCTTGGTGGATCTCCTAAAAAAAAGGATTAAATTTTTTTTTATATTACATACAAAAATTATCCAATAATTATAATATCTTATCAATAGCTTAAGATGAAACCTGGCCCTTGTTTGGCAGTAGGCCTAAACCTTGCTAATAGGTCTACCTGCAACTTGATGGTTGAAAACTCTTTTTTAGAATTATACACTTCTAAGATAACTAATACATATCATTTCAACCTTCATTAATATGTCACAAAACATTCCAATGCTTGGCAAAGGTTAAAATAAAAAATGACCCCTCATGAGGGCTTAGGCTCATATCCTACTTAGCTACCCTACTATAAACCTCCTTTTCCAAAATAACTTGTCTATCTTCCAATATTATATACTGACTTATCATGTTTTTTTAGGTGTTATACAAATAAAAAAACCTTCATTTGATATCTCTTTTTCTTTTGGTCCATGCGTTTATCCTTTTAGCAAAAAATAAGGGTTTATGTAAGGGGAAAAGTGCCCACTATCTGAGACAAAATTGGGGGAAATTCCATTATAAAAAATTGATTATTTTAGGAGATTCTTGGACTCCTAATGGTACTCTTTACCAATTTTAAACCTTTAACTCCAAGCATAATACCTTCATATTTACATAATCCCTAGGTAGACTTTGAACAAGGTAGACTGTGAGGGTAGGTAGGGTACAAGCTTGTGAATGCTTTGACAAGGGAGTCTCTTTTGTTTTTCCTACTTAAATTATGTATATGAGGTTCTTTTGTTTCATATATAAGATTATTTCAATAATTTTCCAAGGTGATTCTTATTAAAACATTCACATACCCCATTTTTGCTAGACTGGCTTCATGTTTTGACTGAGATAGAGACACTTTTGACTATATTTGGAGGTTGCTATAGGCATGAAAATAGGTATTAAATGATGTTTTAAAACCTTAATTAATATTTATAATACATTATTCCTTTATTTTATTAGTCCCTCAACCTGAAAGTGACTTTAAACCTCTTTAAAACCCATGTCTCAGTCTATTTCTTATCTCAATCTATACAAGCTTGTATGTGGTGATTTGGGGTCAATAGCCTTAGGACTTGGATAAGATGTTTTATGAATTTATTTTAACTTATATAAATATTATTCCAAGATTTATATCCACGTATTCTCCTTATCCTTAATTTTATCAACTCCTATTGAATACTTGACTGTGCCTATGTATGCCCTACTTGTAGGTGGTGATTTGCCATTTAGAACTTGCTTAAGGTGTGGTAGGATCTCCTTTTCATGTTATTAGGTCATGAGACTATCTTAATTCTTTGATTCCTCTTATAAACCCTCAATAAAACACCAAATCTATGCTTAGGTTCTTGACTAGGACACCCCTGCCTTGACTATAATAGTCCTTGTTTTGACCTCTATAAGTGTTTATAGGTGGTCATGGGTATGAATTAGGTATTGAATGATTATTTAAGAACATTATTTAGGAATTAAAATACATTATTCCTTGAAAAATCCACCTCCTCAACATAAAATTATTTATAACCTCCTCAAAATCCATTGTTTCACTCTACTACCTGTCTCAACTATAGGTGGTTAATTGGAAGCATATGTACAGACTGTGGGATGGTTATTTAGGGTATATCAAAACTCATCTACTTATTGAAAATATTCTAAGTTTTTTATGTTATTTAAACCAAAAGGGACCAATACCAACATGAATGTATGCCTCATTTGTCTCTATCCATCATAGCCATTTAAAACCTTACAAACCTATAAACACCACTACACATTTTTACTTTATTTTAGGGTGACTTTCATCCTCTTGAACACTACTATCCACTTACCCTCTTCACTAATTTATTTTTAAGGTCCTTCTCTATGCTATATAAAACAAATTAATATAATTATGAGGTATCAAAACCTCATATATCTCTATCATATACCCTCCACAAAATGCTTGAGGGCCTTTATTTGAAACTTTTAGGAACAAGAGGCCTGAGATCTTAAAATTTGTCATATGGTGATTCTTCTACCCTTATTAGGCTTCCAAGATTCACAAACATTATTTTTAAGATATAAAATTATTTTAAAGACCTAAATGAAATTAAGCTTATAAAATAACTCCATACAACTCTGTTGTTATCACCTATAGGTGAAGATATCTCTGTGAGGGCTGGCAATCATGGGAAACATGATCATTTAAGCATTGATTTGGATTTTAATGGATTTAAAACTAGTCTCAACACCTTAAAATTTATCTTAAAGGATAAAAACATATGAAACAACATCCCATGCTTCCATCCAACATGATAAATCTCCTTCATGGTGCCTGAGATAGTTGTAAGTGTGAAAAGACTAGTTTGGAAACATATACAAGCCTAGAAGAGGATTATTACACTTATGAGACTTAAAAAATAATAATAATATATGACCTATGGAAATCATATAAAAAACATGTGAAAACATCAAACCCATGAAAACCAAACACAATAAATAAAAACTAGCTCAAAAGGAGACCCTTCATGGTTGCATATGCATAAAAAGCTACCTAAAGTATTAGCAATTTGTCAAGAAGGAGGAGGTGCCAAATTTAAATTTATTGATAAGTATTTTAAGTACACTTAGATTAATATCCACCCTCAATACCATTATTCCCAACTCCAACTATAAGGCCCACACCAAGTGTTTGAATTTGACATTCTTTGTCTTACAAAGAGAAAATGGAGGAGATAAGAATAAAACTAAAATTTTTGACATCTTGCTTGAAAACCAAGCATGAAAAATAGTTTGGTGGAATTAAGAGGCATTATATCCACGTTTTCTTTTGTAAATGAGATCATCTATTCTATATAAGTGCCCAAAAGGGCCTAAAATTAGGGGAAAACTCCCCCTTTCTACATATAACTGACTCTTTAACTAATACTAACCACTTTATTGGACTAATCCTAACCTCTTCCATGTTGAGATCCACTTTGGTGACAAATTTTATAACTACACCATCTGTACAAGTCAATTAATAAGCTAAAAATGTGGTCAAACTTAGCAAGTGACCAATTTATGACATGAAGACACTTTTAAACATATCAAAGACCATATTAGGACATTTCAAACACAAATTGAGCCTTTAAATAAGTTTCACCAAGGTTGACCAACTTTGAGTTTGGTTGATTAGGCCAATACAAGGAGGGTTGGGTTCAACTAGGATTAGGGGAAGGATAAGTAAGACAACAGACCAACATGACACCCTATAAGACACATGGAAACCTTTTTCAAAAGTTAAAAATAGTATGGGTTGATTAAATTTGAATAGAAGTCAAATTTAATCAAAATTTTGGTAACTCCTAGGGGTAACATGCTTGCCTATGTTAAGGACTCATAGCCTTATCTTATCCATTGGGTAGAGGAGTTAGAATGCACTTAAGAATAGTTGAACTAGACCTTGATTTAGCTAAAAAAGAGCTGGTTACCTCAAAACACACAAAATAAAGGAATAACACACAAATGGACAAATAAAACAACAAAACAAAGACACACTTGTGCTACTCAAGCACTAAGGGAACACAAGACACAACTAAAATCAAACAAAATATGTTCATTCAAATTGATCATACCTCCCTTCTTGGATCAAAAGGGGATTACCTTGAATCTCCTTCCTCACTAGATGAATGAGGATGCCAAGCATGATTCCTTTTTGATGTGGTGTTAGATGACTAATGTTCTCTTTTCACTTCTTAACTTGACATGTCATTTGATGAAGTCATCTCAACTAGGTTTCCAAAGTAGATGAAGTCTTCTTGGACATGGAAACATGCTTTATATTGTTTCCCTTTTGTATCTTCATCATAGATTTGGACATCCATGTATGGGATAGCTCGCTACAAATTTATGTCCTCTTGAAGGTTCTCATAATCCTTCTCAATTGTCACAACCTCTTCAAAGTCTTCAAGAAGCATTGTATCATGACAATTTGGAAGTATTTCTTGCTCATACCTTTCCATGATGTTGATAGGATCAACTTCATAGGTGGCTCTAGGATCAAATTTTGAATCATCCTCAAAAGGCTCAAAACCATCATAAATTACTCCATCGTGAGCTATACTCTCTTGATGGTGATGTTATTCAATACATGCCTACTCTCTAACATGTTGGACTTGTTTTATTATAATTTTAGTCTTCTCACATTCTTCATACTCTTAGAATATTTGCATGTCGGTCTACCACATGTCTTCCTTTTTAGACACAACATCTTGCTTGTCATGGATTTTAGTCAAATCCAAAGGACTTATAAGATCTTTAAGTCCTTCAAATTAATTTCATATGTTCTAAAATCTCTACCATAAGTCACCATCCTTTGATTGTTCTACATCATGAAAAGGAGGAACAAAAAATACCTTTTCCTCTTCTTCTTTAGAGTCTAAGAGAACCTATTTTAAGACCTCTTCTTCAACACAAGGAGGATCTTCTTACTCAATTTCACCACATGATATCTCCTTATTAGAATTCAGACCCTCTTCATCTTCAATCTAATATGAAATTTCAATCTCACCTTCCATCTTAGTAGTGTCAATGTTAGGCCTCTCAAAAATAGCAAGTTTAGCCAAAGAAGATTCCCAAGGAGTAAGATAATCCTCAACATTAGAAGGGCAACATTGATCAATTAGAGGAAGTGGAAATATGGGTTCAATGGATTCTTGAGGAGGGGTGGGAGGGATTTTATGGGTTTCAATTTTCTCCCTCTTTTCAAATTCTCCACTTAAATATGATTTGTTCTTTTCTTCACAGGCTACCACCACTTCTTTCCATCTTGGGAAGGTAGGCTCAAAGGTGTTTTCAAGGGGCTTAAATGCTAATGAAGGGGTGAATGATGTGTTTATGAAACTTGGAGTTTACTTAGGGTTGGATTATTCATTTAAACTTGAAAAAATAGGCTTAGAGAGTTCACCTTCTATTTCTAGGATAGAATTCCTTAAAATTTGATTAGCTAATTCAATCTCCTTTTCAAGATGAGCTTCAAAACTCAAAATTTATTCCTCACCATATTATCCATGTAAGTTACCATACTCCACCATGATGTCTTCCTTATTTTTGATACTCTCTTGGATTGACTTCTAAGAAATGAAAATTTGGGGAGTACAAGAAAGATTTGGAGTATTTTGGGGCTACCAATATTGAATTGGTTCATGAACTCTCAACCTCTCTTCTAGATGGAAGATCAAGCCACAAATATCAAGCATATCATTAGAAAAACAAGGCCATTTAGTTTTCTCTATAGGAATCCATTACATTTTGACTTATTCCAAAGCATCCCTTATACTCTTGACATAAACACTAGGGATGGCTTGACCACAACCATATCTAGTATCAAGGTCTGAAATGCAGTCTTTGTAACTAATGAGAGTCTTTTTGAAACTTACAATAGGATGAATTAGAGAGGAACCAGATGGAATAGGTGAAGTACAAGATTTATAGGTTTGACTATAGGCAACATAGGGATCATGACAAGTTTGGACAAGTACTTTCTCATATTGAGGAGGAATAGGTAAAGCAGAACATATCTCTTCAATGTCATGATCTTCATTAGTAAGTGAGGGTATAAAAGTATTTTATTCATGCATACTATAGTATCCCAAATCAATCTCTTCTATGAATGTATAGGGATCGTTCTCATATGTTTCAGTATCATACTCACCAAGGAAAAGATCAAAAATACCTTAAATGGGAGAGGATGATTCACCACCCATGACACCTTCTTCTTCTTCACTAATTACACAATTTTGATTTGAATTTGTCTCCATATATGGTTCAATTTGGAACCTCACCAATGATTATGTTCATATGGTTGCCTTATATCTATTTATTGTTTTAAAATCTAGAAAATAATAATCAATAGAAAGGTATCATCTTATTTTAGTCACAAAGTCCCTTGACAATCAAATAGCAAAATTACTTGGAAGGTCTACCACCATAATGTCCTGCATAATGGGGAAACTTGGACAATCATGTAGAAAGACTTTCAATCCTATAACAAATCCCACTATCTTAGTTGGAGTTCCATCAAGATACAACATACCTTTTCTATGTGGTTCATACTTTAATCCTAACTTATCTGCAACTACCTTAGGCATAATCGTGGTACTAGCTCCACTATCCACAATGCAATTGTGAACCAATTTGTCTTCCATAATGAGTGTGAGGTAAAAAGGTGGAGGATTTTCAGATTTGGTGGAGGGTTCTAAGACATGATTTGGTATATTGGTAAGGGCTACACCATTGTGTCTTGGAGCTTGAGGGGCTTCATGGATGTTTGAAAGTTGTTCTTATATGGGTTCCTTTTGACTAGGCATATGCAAGACTTCCCAAAGAGATATGTTTGTCCTGGTATTCTTCAAAGAATAAAAATGTCTAGAGGGGAAGTATTCACCTTTTATTGTAATATTAAAGGTAGTGAGAAATCTTCAACTTGATGCATTATAGGCTTGACAACCTTGTTCACATTCTGACATTGATGAGAAGTGTGACTAGTAGGGGGTATTACACTAGGATTCACATATTGTGGCCTTAGAGAGGCATTACATGGAGTCACATGTGCTTCTATAACATCTACAAAATCTCTCTTTTTGGATTTTGTGTTGGATGTAATTGATGTTTTTTGGTTCAACACATAGTTATCTTCGACTTGAAAGTTCATAAGACCTATACTTTGGTTGCTACCCTCTCTATGAGTATCCCTTTGCATGATATTTTCTTCTTTTGATGTGAGGCAAGGAGTATCTCCTTCTTATTTCACTAAGGCTTGACTACATTCTTGACCATCATACACAAATTTAACTTGAGATTGTTCCCAATGATCCAAATGTTCCTCTCTTTAAACCAGATTATTATGGACTGGAACAACAACCCTTTTGGATGGAATGGAATTAAGATTATTGGGGATTGGGTGGATAAATTTCATGCAATTGATCTTGTTTGAGATGAGTTGTAATGACCGAATCATTTCATCTTTGTATATAGAGTTTACATCTTGGGAGTGATTCTAGACTTGGCATTAGCATTGGGATTTTTTTCTACACTTGGAGTTTTAACTAAACTATGAGACAATAGAGGTATATAAAATCTTGGGGGTAATTTCCTAGCTTGTATCAAACTATTCTCAGCTTCAATAGCTATCTCATATGCATCTAGTATAGTAAATCCCCCAATTTAGTATAACATTACTACCATATCAATTCCAATGGCCTTGAGATAAGTGGGGAATACAAATCTTGAAGGAGGCCTCATGATAGGTGGAAATCTATACCATGTCCTTTGAAACCTTTCATTGAAATCCCTCATAGATTCATTAGGACCTATTCTTATCACATTCAACTGATGGATTAGTGAAGTGTGGTCACTCTTATTCTCAAACCTATTCACCAACAACTCTCCAAAGTCATCCCAATTAGTAATGCAACCACCTTCCAATTTCCTATACCAATCAAGTGCCTTACCATTTAGAGACATGGTAAGTAGTCTAGTAGCTATGTTAGCTTGAGTGATATTATGGAAGTTTAAAAAATTTGAAATGTGCCTTATGTTCTCATCTAGAGTAATAGGGCCCTCTCCATTGAAGATATGCATAATTTTGGTAGTATTGGGAGGAATAGGATCATATGCAATAATATTAATTGGATTTTGGGTGTTAAAGGCTGGGAAAGCATGTTGTCTAGCCGTGTCTTCTTCCCCTTCCTCTTCTTATTGATCTTATATCTCCTCAACTTCTTCTCCAAAACATTCTTGATCAAGATCTCTAAATGTTAAGAATGGTTTAGCATGTTGTTCCTCAAGAGGAGTTTTAGATAGAGGGACATGATTGAATGCTCTACTAGTAGATGATCTAGTGAAGACCATGAAGTATAATGTGAATAAATATATCTATAAAACACTTTTACAACCTTAGGCTTGTATTGAGCCACATTCACCTTGACATGGAAATAATTAGGACAAGTTATCCCACTGAGTGTGACAGAATTATTGGCATAAAATTGTGCACCCTATGACACTCTTTTCAATTCCTAAAATTTTATGGAACATTGAATCATATCTCAAGTTATGGGGAATTTATAAGAGAGATGAATTTCTAGTTTATGAGGGATAGCTCCCTAGATTCTTCTTTAAATGCATATCACCTAATCTAATGCTTGTTCATGAAAAGAGTTAGAAGTTTTACATAAAATGGAAAATACACTAAAGAGGTGATCTAAAATTACATATCCCATAGACTATTAACTCCTTCTAAGCAAAAAAGCTTTTCAAGACCAATTATTGGCATTGAAGGATTCTAACATAATTGCTTCAATGTGAAGGTAGCATACATGGAAAAATCAATAATATAACTAGTCTAGGGGTAGATTAAACACCATAAAGATAATTGATTACTGGAAAAAGAGCCTATTACAATAAATACACTTCACATAACCTGTTAAAATTAGAACTCTTGCTTAAACATGAAGGATAAAAGGAGTAAGGATGATACTATCACTTGGATCCACTATTCATCACTCAAACACTTAGACCAAATGTTCACAACTTAGAATTAGACTTGTATTCAATGTTTAAAGACAAAGTGTAATGTCATTATAGTAGGGAATTGCCTTACCAACTATGGTTAGATCCATACACTACTAAAAAGGGTCAATTTATAGAAGATGTGAGAAGAGAGAGAGAAGGGGAGTCCAAGAGCCATAGAGACACTTTTCACAACTAAAAATATCAGTCAATTATTCATGTGAGAGAGATATAGGGTGAGCCATGTAATTTTAGGAGCTACAAGTATCATCTCAAATCATCCAAACCCTATAAAATGGTCAAGAAATGCCTTCCCTTGTAAAAAAAACTACCCCTCATGATTTTCTTTCCAAAAATACCTTATCACTATAACTGATCAAGTTTGATGATGGGTCTAAGTATGAGGGGTTATTAAAATGTCCTCACATGAATTTTACTAGCCTATGATCACTCTTATTCTTCTATCCATGCACCATCATCCATGATAATTCCAAAATGAGCCCTTTCCATGCATCTCTCAGACTTGGCACCTAGAACCTTCCAAATTCTTTAGTCCAATCCGTGAAAAGGGAGGTATGACATGTGTCCAAAGTTTCCATATCATTATTTTCAAGAAAAAATCCTTAAAAGGCTTTCCAAATTGAGTTTCACCATTTTTTCCTAAGTGTTCACTATATGCCCACTACATTGGCTAAAATGAAAGAGGTAGTAGACAGGCTTAGGAATTTAAATGGATAATCAAATGGAGACGATAAATTATAATAATTCATAAATTCTCCCCTAAAAGTGATTTAGCCTCTTTAAAGTTATCCATGCCTATAAAACACATAAAATTTTCAAAAAGATCCCTATTTTAACCTATTCCATACATGTCCGTACACTTCAGTCACATGTGGATAATCCTTGGAGATTCCTATACATCATCCAAGTGGTTTCATGTCTTCTTCACCCCTGTTGGATGCTTAATTTTCCTTCTTTTCCCAATCAGGTCCTTATGTAGGGTTTGTAAGGGTTTTTGGTGGTTTGGAACCTTAACATTTGTTCGTAAAGAACATACATTGTAATCCTTCAAAAATGCCACCGAGGGATTTTTTAGGGACCCTCCCTAAATTTTCCAATCACCTCAAGTTCCCATGAAAATCACTATGGAAGATACAAGCATTTGAAGTTGGCATTTGAGCTCCCATTTTTGCATCCTATGAGGGTCTGAACACATTCTAGGCCAAAAAATGGTTTCTTGTTGGTTTTCCTACAAAACAAAGGTTTAAACACTTTTTTATGTTCCCTAAAAACATTTCCAATCATTTTAATATCTTATTAAGAGATTAAGATGAAACCTAACCCCTATTTGGCATTAGGCTTAGACCTTACCAATAGGTATGCCTATAAATTGATGGTTGAAAACTCTTTGTTAGCCTTATAAACTTATAATATAGATCCTACATATCATGTAAACCTATATTAAGATGTTCCAAAACATTCTAATTCTTTTCAGAGTTTAAAAGTAAAAATTACCCCTCATGAGGGCTTAGGCTCATATCCTGCTTAGCTACCCTACCTATAAACCTCCTTGTCTATATTCCAACCTTATATCCTAACTTATCATGTTTTTTCAGGTGTTATCAAGCTATAAAAACCTTCATTTTATCTCTCTTTTCCTTCTGGTCCATCCCTTTATCCTTTTAGCAAAAAATAAGGGTTTATATAAGGGGAAAAGTGTCCCCTATCTAAGACAAAATAAGGGGAACTTACCCTATCTATATTGAAAAATTAATTATTTTAGGAGCTTATTGGACTCCTAAGAGTACTCTATACCAAATTTTAGCCTTTAATTCTAATCATAATACCTCCATCTTTACACATTCCCTAAGCAGACTTTGAATAAGGCAGACTATGAGGGTAGGCAAGGTATAAGCTTGTGAATGCTTTGAGAAGGGAGTACCCTTTGTTTTTACTCCTTAAATTATGTAAATTATGTGCTTTTGTTCCATCTCTAATCCATATTTCAATCATTTTCCAAGGTTATTCTTACTAGAACATTCACATACCCCATTTTTGCTAGACTAGCTTCATGTTTTGACTAAGATAGAGACACTTTTGACTATGTTTGGAGGTTGCTCTAGGCATGAGAATAGATCTTAAATGACGTTTTAAAAACTTATTTAAGCATTATAATCCATTAGTCCTTTATTTTATCACTCCCTCAACTTGAAAGTGACTTGAAACCTCTTCAAAACCCATGCCTCGGTCCATTTCTTGTCTCAATCTGTACAGGCCTATAGGTGGTGATTTGGGGTCAACAGCCTTAGGACTTGGAGAAGATGTTTTATGACTTTATTTTAAATTATATCACTATTAGGCCAATATTTGTATCCACTTATTCACATTATTAGCCTTAAATTTATCAACTCTTATTGAATGCCTATGTATGCCATGCTTGTAGGTGGTGATTTACCATTTGAAACTTGCTTAAGGTGTGGTAATATCTCCTTTAAATGTTTTTAGGTCATGATACTCTATTCATTCTTTGATTCTTCTTAAAAACCCTCAAGCCAACATCAAATCTATGCTTAGGTTCTTCACTAGTACACCCTTGCCTTGACTATAATAATCCTTATTCTGACCCCTATAGGTGTTTGTACGTGGTCATGGGTATGAATTAGGTCTCGAATTATGATTTTATAACCTTATTTAGGCCCTAAAATCAATTAGGCCTTGAAATTTCCACCTCCTCAACCTAAAATTACTTGTAACCTCCTCAAAATCCATTGTTTCACTCTATTTCTTGTCTCAACTATAGGTGACTAATTGGAAGCATATGTATGGACTGTGGGATGGTTATGTAATGTATATCAAAGCTCATATGCTTCTTGACAAAATTATAAGTGATTGATGTTATTTAAAATAAAAGGGACCACTCCAAACATGAATTTATGCCTCATTTTTCTCTAGCCATCAAAATCCATTTGAAACCTTACAAACCTGTAGACACCACTGCACATTTTTAGTGTGTTTTAGGGTGACTTTGATCCTCTTGAACACTACTCTCCACTTACCCTCATGAATTATTTATTTTCAAGGTCCTTATGTATGATAGAAATAACCAATTAAGATAATTATGAGGTATCAAAAACTCATATATCCCTATCATCTACCCTACAAAAAATGATTGAGGGCCTCTGTTTGCAACTTTCAGGGATAAGAGGCCTAAGATCTCAAAATTTGTCATATGGCAATTCTTCTACCCTTAGTATGCTTCCAAGAGTCACAAACATTATTTTAAATATATAAACTTGTTTCATATACCTTAAGGAAATTTAACCCTATATAATACCTCTATACAACTCTATTGATGTCACCTATAGGTGAAGATATCTCTATGAGGGCTGACAATGATGGGAAACATGGTCATTTGAGCATTGATTTGGATTTTTATGGATTGAAAACTAGTATTAACACCTTAAAATGTATCTTTAAGGATTAAAACATATGCAATAACATCTCATGCTTCCATCTAATGTGATAAATCTCCTTCATTGTTCTTAAGATAGATGCAAGTGTGAAAAGACCAGTTTGGAAGCATATACAAGCCTATAAGAGGCTTATTGCACTCATGAGACTTCCAAAACAAAAATTAGAATATATAACCTATGGATAGGTTATTATAAACATGTGAAAACATCAAACCCATCAAAACCAAATAAAAAAAAAAAGTTGGCTCAAAAAGAGACCCCTTATGGTTGCATATGCATAAAAAGCTACCTAAAATGTTAGCAATTATTCATAGAGGAGGAGGCAAAAATATGAAAGTTATTTCTATGGATTTGAATTAAAATTGGATTATTATCCACCCCTAAGACCATTCTTCTCAAATCCAACTATATGACCCACACCAAGTGTTTAAATTTGACCTTCCTTGGCTTGCAAAGAGAAAATGGAGGAAATAGGAGAAAAATAGAACTTTTTGGCATCCTTCTTAAAAACCAATAGTGGAAAAGAGTGTGGGGAGGTGAATATGCATTCTACCCACTTTTTTAGCTATAAATGAGATCATTCATTCTATAAAAGTGCCCAAAAGGGACTAAAATTAAGGAAAAACTCCCCCTTTCTACATATAACTAACTCTTTAACTAAAAATGGCCACTTTTTGACTAATATTGACCTCTTCCACATTAATATTCACTATGGTGACAAATTTTCTAACTCCACCATTCATACAAGTCAATTAATAAGCTAAAAATGTGGTCAAATGACCCTTTATGCATGTCAAACTTAGCAAGTGACCAATTTATGACATGAAGACACTTTTAAACATATCAAAGACCATATTTGGAATGTCAAACAGAAATTGAGCCTTTGAATAAGTTTGACTAGGGTTGACCAACTTGGACTTTGGTTGACTAGGCTAGTACAAGGAGGGACGGCTTCAACAAGGACTAGGGGAAGGATAAGTAAGACAATAGGCCAATATGAAACCCTATAGGACACATGGAAGCCTTTTTAAAAAATTTAAAATAGTAAGGGTTGACCAAATTTGACTAGAAGTCAAATTTAGTCAATAGGTTGCTCATGCCATTGATGGTAATGAGGCCTAGAAAATACTACTAAGGTACTATATCTCCCCTAGGGTTCCCTATGTAAAACCCAATTAGAATAATATAATCTTATACTCCCTTATCATCAATATATCTCATGTAAAAATTGAAGGCTCTTTTATTGCTAAAAGTATATGGAAAGATGTTGAAGCTGTCAAGCCACACATGAAATAGATTAGGGATGGTTTTTGTACAAGTCTATATTTTAATGATCATAACATATGGTGGTCTCCTATTATGATAAAAAATATTTTTTTATTGGTTGAATGGTCAAGAATTAAATCCCTCACTCTTTCATAAAGGTATTCTTACCATTCGAGATTTGATTCATGTTAGGGACTAGATTCCTTAGCCAAATTTGAAAATTAAATTTTAATTAAACAACATTATTTTACCTTCTATCCTTTGCATTAAATAAATTTTGTTTGACGTTATGATTCATAATTTGGACTAGAAACCACCCCATGCATGGTGGAAGGACTGGTGATGGAATTCTGAAACCCATTTTGAAAATTATTCTCTAGGCCTTCTATATCAAGTCATGATTGCCTTCTCCCCTGATCTCTCCAAGATAAATAAGTATTGGGGGATTAACTCCTTCCCAAAAAATTGGCTTACCAGACTTCAAAAAATTTGGAATGGTGAGATGGAACCTAAGATCACCCATTTCTTTTGGTGCCTATTCTATCAAGGTTTCTCACTTAGGGAATGGCTCTCTTACATGAGCATTGCTCCATCCAAGTTTAATCCCTACCAATGGCTTGAGTCATTAAAGCACCTCTTTTGGTTTTGACCATGAACCAACTATAATTGGAATTAGATCCATATCCTATTCTATCCCTATCACCCTAAGCCTTTTTCTTGGCATCTTGCTCTTATAGGGGGTTCAACCAATTGGCCAACTTCTATTGCTTTTATGTGGAATTTTTTAGAGACATTATTCTCTTCCAGTTATGGAAAGCCAAAAGTAATACTATATTAAAAAATAATGAATGTTATTGTCATTTTTATATTAACAAAAAAAATTATTTATTTTGTCAACCTAAATACAAATTCAAGTCCAAACAGATAAGGTTCTAATGGAATCCCACCACCTCTAGGAGTTGTAGGACCATTGGGGGAGTACCCCCTACATTGTGAGTTGGTGTCACCTAATGGGATGCCCTAGGGGACACAAATTCCACCTTCTAAGAGGAAAAATGTTTTTATCATTAAATTATTATCACTTCTCTCATCACTTTCATCCAAGGGGGTGAGACTTACCATCAGATGGTAAAATTGGCACAACTCCCTATCACAAAGACTCTCCTACTAACATCATTAATTAGTCATAATCTACTGATAGTTAAAATATTGATATGAATTTGGACCTCATGAATGGTTGGGTGGCATTTTATCCTCTTGTTGTAGATCCTTCTACTTGGGCGACTCTGCGACCCAAGTATTAACCTCCACCTCCTCCCTTGGGTGATGCAACTTATGTTGTCTAGCCTAGAGTAGTTTGGTTTTCAGTGTTGTGTTTTCTAGCATTTTTTTTCTTATTTCTTACCTATGTTAAGCCACATTTTTCCTCTAATAAAGAGTTTGAGCTATGAATACCAATAGACTTCTTTGTTATGTAACCTTCATGTATTATTATTATACAATATATGATATCCTAAAATGTTTTAAAAGTAAAATTTTTGGATTTGTTTATAATTTTATCTTGGTGAGTACATAAAACTTCAAACAAAATTATATGTTTACATTGATTGTAAAATATTTTAAGATTTTTCCTTTGGGCTAATTTTGAAGGTCATAAAGGTTTTCATAGAGTTTCTTAGGATTTTTTGTCAGCCTAAAGAAGGAGGTGGTATGGGTCTTATAGATGTTAAGATTCAAGGTCTTAATCTCGACATTAAATGGGCTATCTAAGGATTGGAAGGTAATGAAGCTTGGAAGATCTTGCTTCATCATTGTATCTCTCAAGGGATTCTTTGTGGTAGATGTGCATGACAAGGCCCTGGGATACATACTCTTCTCAAACCCTTATTTCTATTAAACTTAATGGTACTTTTTTAATTCAAATCATTTGGAAAGATTGGGATAAACTTAAATCCCATCTCATTTTGGTAGGGGAGGGTTTTAGGAATGTTTTTTCCTTTAATTCTCATTCCCTTTACTAGTCTTCCTGCCTAAATTTTCATAAATTTTGCTTCATTTTGGTTCCTTGGATCAAAATTTTAAGGATGTTAAAAAAGGTATGAAAAATATTAGGGATCTTTTCTATAAAGTGAGCTGCTCTTGGCTTCCTTGGAAGCTAGTTTAGAATAAATTTAAATTAAAATATGCAAATGTTGAGTCTATTATAAAGATTCAAAGCTCCATACTAGATAAGTATCTTCATAATATTGCAGTTAACTCCCTTGCTCCTTACTAGAAAGATTGGAATTAGCCTACGAAAACTACTTTTAATCATTATTCTCCTCATCTAGGGTATATTATTTTAGATCCCACCATATTCAAGATGATACTCTTAATCACCATTAGAACCTTTAGTCTAGCCATGCAGTCTAGTCCAAAAGGTTTAACACCATGTGGGTTTCTCTCATTAAGACTAAGAAGGCTCATTTTATTTGGTGTATTCTATATCAGGGTTTTCCTATGGGCGACCGACTTAATCACATGGGTATTTCAAATCTCATTTTTCATCATACCATCAACCTAAGATAATTAATCATATTTTTGGTTATACTCCCATCCCCATACTGCACTGTAATGGATTCATACCCTTTTTCAATCATTTAGGCTTGATTTTTTTACATGGAAGATGGTTCTCTTGGGGGACTCTACCCTACTTCTTGCAAGATATAATATATTTTATCAAATTTTTTGTGTTGATATTCTTTCTCAAATATGGAAAGCTATAAATTATGATTTTTTTAATCATGAGGAAATGGAAAGTAGTTTTTCTATTAATAAAAAAGTTACTATCATTTCTAATGTTAACCTCTAGATTCAAATTCAGATTACTAAAGTTCACGTGGAGCTTAATGACCTCTAGTGTTTGCTTAATCACTAGAAGAATGCCCCATGTATGGTTAGCCATGAGCCTCTAAAACTTTCATGTCTACAATGGAATCCTTATGGGTGAGGGCATGGCATGTGTTTATAATGTTCTAAGAATTGAAGTAGGAACCTCTCTCATCATTAGTCACACCCTCACTAGTCATCTTCATGACATGATTGGCTTCATGGTTCTACCAAAGGTGGTGTTGATGAAAGGGATTGGGGCCCTCTCCTAAAGGACAAGTATCTATGGATGGGTTTGGATATCTCACCTAATCAACATAATGAATAAAATAATAATTTTCATTAGAATTATGGTTGGAAATTCTTACCTACAGATAAAGTCCCCCTACTTAAGGGGGATGGGGTGACAAGTCATAGGGTTCACATCCTCCAACTCTCATATTTTCTATTACAACATAATTGTTCTCTTTAATTATATGTGATTTTATATGCATCTTTTTGGTTTTTATGCACTCATGATAGTTTGATGTGAATTTTTATTTGTGGGGTCATTGTTAACCTTCTAATGGATTTGATCTTTCCCAAGGTTTTCTTACCTTAGTATGTCTATACTTGTGGAGTGTGACTTTTTCCACCCTTTTCTTATATGACCAGTATTGTACTATTATTTTTTTATATTAATATAAGTATTATCTTCAATAAATAAAAAAAATAAAATAAAATTGATGATTGTCATTAGATCTCCCAATATTCATAATACATCTTTAAAATTATATATCACCTTTTTATCTAATTTTAAAATTAATTTATTAAACTATTTTATTTTATTTATTTTTTCATATATTTAATATAATTAATTGTTTATGAATATTTATATTGTGATTTAATGTAAATCCATTTATAAATTCCATATTTATAAAAAGCAAAGATATCCCAATAAAAACATTAAAAATAGTAATAATTAATAGAATATGAAAATGATGTTATAATAATAATAAATAGATGAAAACTCTTGTTCTTTTTTGAATACCAAGTTTAGATCTTGATTAAATTAAAACTTATATATAATATAAATAATTTAATACAATGTAAGGATTAATTTGGATAGAATTTATGTAAATGGTTAACATTTTAAAATTTTATAAAATCAGTTGGCCACTTCCCATCTCAGTACTATCTAATTCTAAAACACAAGTTTAGATTGACAAACTATCATGTTACAAAAAAGATTGTATACATTTCAGTGCAATCATTTGTTATTCTGTGACCAACACATTATGGTTAATTAAATCTTAAGTGTACTCATAGAGTGAAAAAATCCCCAAAACCCTTGGGCTTTCTCAATTTTAATCCATTTTTCATTTGTTGCCTCAAACATAAAGCATTGCATCAATTTATCACTGCCATAACTGCTCACAAATACATTATTACACCATAATGTGCCACAATAATAAAATATTAATCATTGTGGAATACTCCCTACTTCAACCCACATGTTATGTTTTCCATCATACTACATCACTTCTTGCTTACATAAAAAGTAGAGGTGACTAAAAGCAACTACGCATGATCAAGGACACTGCCCAACTCCCCACATATTTTCCACCAAAATATAAGTACGAGAGCTTAGATAAAACAATTTTATGCCCTTCTCAAATCATCCATATGATTGTGTCTCATACCCACTTATGACCAATAATTTTCCCTCCATGAAAATTGCCTCACACTCATCCCATCGTTTGTTCATTATCAGTACACTTTCCCACACATCTTTCTCCGCATCATAAGCTTCCACTATTGTGAGAGTGATTTTATCTTCATCATGCCCTCCTAAAATGTATATCATTCTTTTGCCCAAAAGACAATAGCCAAAGGAGGACCAACCTATTAGCATGTTGACCTTGTGGGTCCACCTCAAAGATAACACAGTTGATGCCTTGACACATAGAAGGGTGCCACCCACCAATCACTATCAATTTCCTCCTCATGGAAATGCACCGGCTAAAGAGAGGAATGGAGTTGGGAAAATGGGGGATGGGAGAAATAAATTGCATTATTTCAAATCAAAATGAAAAATCAGATGAGATTTTTAATATCAAATCAAAATGGAAAAGGTCAATTTTTATTATGCAGTTGTAGTTAAATGATGTTGTTAATGTACACTATAGCATTTAATGTCTACTACTTCATGTCATGGTTAGTGGTGGCATTTGGGGTTAAAATAACTATTAGAGAGGTGCAATTAGAGTCTGACCTTTTTAATGGTAGGTGGGGTTTGAGCCACACCAACATGTTAGTGTATGTTGGTTAAGCTTACCCCTTAAATAATGCCCCAACATCTAATGTGTAGAAAACATCCATTATATGACATGAATTTGAGTTAGGTTTTTGGAAAATGACATGCTTCTTATTTTTGAGACAAATATTTTTATCAAAAAAATATGAAATATATTTAATAATATTTCAATTAATTATAAAATATTTTATATAATATTAATGAAAAATTTATTGAGGCAATTCTTATAAATTAAAAATCAAAATTTTTCTAAATACATTATATGGATATAAATCACATAAATAAAAACCATTTCATAAAAAACAAAAAATAAATGACATTTAAAATTAAGAGGACCAACATAATGAAAATTCATTAACATTTAGACCTAGTATAAATGATATCTTTATAAGTTTTATTAAATTTATTAAGAAATTAATTACAACATTAAATATACAGATAGTTATTTGATGTTATTTGACATGATTTACTATAAAACATTTATAAATATGGTAGTTACTTTAAAATTTAAAATAAAAATCAATAAATTGAATAATTCCTATTTCTATGTCTAAAATGACGTCACCTATAAAATTTGGGTGATTACAATTTTCTTTGTTAGTTGTCCTATATTTTTTTTTTAATACATTAAAACTCCTCTCTCCATGGCTTCATATTCACATGCATAAAATTTTAGTACAATCATTTTTTTTAAAAAAATTTTAAAACAAAAAGCTCTTTAATGATATATGAGCATAAAAAATGTGCTAATGACATGTATACAACAAATTAAATAATTTAGTTCATATCTTAGGGTCTAAAATGCAAGTGACATAATATAAAACATGAGGACAATCATAAACATACATGCAAGAAACTTAAATGCAATGAGCTTACACTTGATAAAATAAAATTAAACTTGATTTTTTAAAGTGAACAAGCACATACAAGTTTCTCTATTAAAATATTGGATATTATTTGTCTTTGGTTGAAATTCATCCATCTTAGCCTTTTATAGCTGGAAACAAGTATGTCCCATAGAAAAGGTTCTTGATTACTATAATAGTTATTAGAGGGTGCTGAATTTAACAATCCAAATGTAATTGTGAATTTTTCTCTATGGTAAAAGCATAATAATTATTTTTCCTCATCCTCCACATCACTCCAGACATCTCTCGAGTCTATAAAATAAATAGTATCCTTAATCTCTCAGGATAATTTTCCAAAATTGCATAGATCTTTTGTTTATTTGTGAGATGTGTCTTCTAAAAAAAATTGTGTACCATTTCTATGGTGTTCAATCCACCTTTCATCAATAGCCTTACCTTGTGCATGTTTACACATTTATTTTAACTTTTTATCATTCAAAAATTAAGAATATGAAAAAAAAATATTTCAAATATATTTTTAGGGGTATTCCTATCATGATATAAATATCCTATTTTGGCAAAGGTGGGGAAGATACTGGGAAATGTTGTGGAGTTTGGTTTTACACCTGATTTTTAATTTTCATAAAATTTTCCAAAGCATTTTTAGCAAATCCATTTTGTATATTTTGTGAACCAGTTCACATGCCTTATATATGCTTCAACATTTCTATTTTAGGGGATTTAAAACTACCACATCTCACTAAGATTCTCTTTGAGAAGGTTGTCTGAAACAAAAGGGATTATCTTTCCATGAGAAATAACCTTTTCAAATTTCAACTATGAAGTTCACTATAATACAGTGCATAATAAGGCTGAGTAAATTATGGTGTCTTAAGTTTTGATAATAACTCCTTATGGAGCTTTAAATTTTTCACATTTGGTTTCCACCATAACTTGCAACATCTTATGGCATCATAATTTTTGTCCTATATTTTTCCTTTGTATAGATGAAAAATCGTGAGCCCTGACCTAGTGGTTTTATTTAAACCTAAAATATTTTAGCTAATGTTGTATTCAAATTTTAGGTACATCATAATATAGGTATGGTTCTATAATTTTCTAATTTGTTTTTTAAATGTTGTTAAGATATTGTAGCATCAATTTGTAGTTGAATGTTTCCATACATTAAAACATAATAATATGTTGAAAATAGTTGAAATAATTTTAATTTCCATTTTTTTAATCCTTTTAGTCTATAATAATCAATAAAATGAATCATGGGAGAAAAATTATATGTTTTTTTTTAATCAAACTATAAAAACATACAATTTGCTAGTACACATTGAATGACATACTAGAAAATTGTGTACATTCCTAGATCAAAACTTCTAAATTAAGTTTTTTTCAATCATTTTAGTATAATATTCCTTATCCACACCATTATTAAAAGTGGGCATGTTATTCAAGAATATTTGTACTCAAAGCAGTCATGACAACAAACATTACCGAGGAGTTATTTTGTTTGGTTCGTTAAATCATGTGAAAACTTTTGGACCACTTTGAATATTTCATGCCCTAAAAATAATTATGGTGTTATCTTTGAATCCATTTATAAAAAAATAGTAATGGATTCTCCATGATTTATATTATAGGTTATGATGGCCCAATCTCATGCCAATTGCCCTAGCCATGAAGGAATAAAGACCATCTCAAAGTGAATAGAAATACAACAAGGAAGGAGAAATTAATTTTAATGAGGAATCATGAGTCAAGAGTTTATTGTCCCTTAAAGTAATGGTGAACCTTTTTTCCTATTCAAAAAATCCCTAAAAAAGTAGATACTACATTGGAAACTTCCTCTAGTGTGTAATAAATATAATCTAGATGAAATCTAACACAAGCCATTTTGTAAGTCACAATCCAAAAATAGTAGGTGATAATTGAATAAAAATATAAAATTCATATATAATTTATAAGATGGACTATCAATACATATTATGAATTGAAGTGTCTTCAATTCCTAATGCTGATAAGTTCAAAGTCTGGGTATATTTTTATATAACTTTAAAGGAAATGAAATATTTTTTAGAGAAGAACTAGTAAATGATGGAATCAATCCCAATGTTGGGAATTACACAATGTTATTTCATGGTCTTATACAATTTTTCTCCCACAAATTATTTTATTAAATTTCACTTTTGCTTGTATTATAAGTGTTGAAATAAAAAATTATAAGTTTATCATATTGTAATTAGTCTATTTTGTATACAGTTTATCATATATGAGACACTAGTTCTTTAGTATAATAAATACATTGATAGCAATTCTCATAAGCCAAAAGGGCTAATAATAGCTTACATAGGAAAATATGCATACAATGTTGGTGGAGTAACACCACACTCTACATTTTTGCTACCTTTTAACAAGTCTAAACTTATTCTACTTAGTTTTGAAAAACTTGATGCAATTTCAAATCACTATGAACAAGTACAATTACTTTTCATAGATGAAATATCACTAGTAGGTGCTCATTTATTTTATTCAATAGACAAGAGACTATGATCTATAATGCATTTGCCTATAAAATACTTTGGTAATGTAGACATGCTTCTCTGTGGAGACTTTTACCAAGCCTAACCTATGAATGACTATCTAATTTTTGAACATCTTAAAATTAATCATGAATTGATTCCATATGAGTTTTGGAAAAACAATGTAAAAGTCTACAAATTACAAATGACAATGTGTCAATAAATTACAAAATTTATAGAAATTCCTAACTGATTGTGTATAGGATCTCAAATAGATGCTAATATAAGTTGAATCAATAAAAATTGTTTATGATCTACACCTAGTGATCCAACATTCCCATATCTCTTTTACAAAATTGATGATTTTCACAAACACAATACTAAGATGTTATCATTGATTCCTAGAAATAAAATTGTCATACATGCAATTGACTAACAAAAAGATCTACATGACACGACATATGTTGGTCATCATATGTCATCCTTACCTCCTATAATTGAGTTGAAGCCTAAAATGCTAATAGAAATCTATGCAGGAAATTATGAACTATAATATGGAATAATTATTGGTTTAGATGGAATATTCAAAACATACACAATTGTAGGTGATATAGACATAATCTAGATCAAAGTTAATGATCCATGTATTGGATATAACCAATAAAAAAAATAGCTCATTAATACAATAACTCAATTGAACATGATTGGATATCAATATTATGAGTTGTTAAGCCTCTACATTATACATATAAAAATTGATCTCAACTAATTTAAAAATAGTTTCCAATATAACTCTTATGTTCAAGAATAATACATAGATCACAAGGACTCATAATGGATGGTGTTGCATTTGACCCTTCTGGTGTAACACACCATGGCTTAGCATATACAACACTTTCACATGTACAAAATATTGAGTCATTTTACTTACTTGCTCCATTATCAATGAAGAATCACAATGTGAAAAATAAGATTTCAACATAAATTTTGCACTTACAAATAAATGCCAAATGAAAACTATAAAACACTCCAATTAACATAGACAAAACATACTATACATTTTGATTGGAAAACTGAAATTGGGGCCCTGAAGGATCACATTCAGAAGCTGGAGAAGGTCTTCGCCAAAGGGCTTCGTAATACAATTCTTTTGAACATGTCTATATTGGAAGTGGTGGGTAATACTTGGTATGTTGACAACGTGGAGAATGAGAAACTCAATGATCTTATCAAATCAGTAGTTATGTAAGGGGAGACCTCTCTGACTCTGGTCTTCCCATGGCCTATGTTTTTTTTTGTCTATTGTTCTCAGCTGTGCCATCATCTCTCTGAAAGCATTTTTTGTTTGTTTGCCTTCTTGTCTTTTTTGACTATATAGGGTTCGGCCCCTAGTTTGCCGCCTTACTTAATCAAAAACATACTATACTCTTATCTCATCATTGAATATAAGAATCTTACAAGCACACATTGAGGATGTAATCAATGACTATGATGTAATGCATCGTGATGTATTTTGTTTTTAAGAGATGCATATACTATGTATTGAAATAAATAATATATTGAAAAAGTATAATTGCAAAACAATGGCTCATGTTCATGAAATTATAATTTACATTGACAAATATATTGCCATTTGCAAAACAATGAAATACAAGACAAATAATGTGTAAGCCATACTAACAATCATAACCAAAAATAGCGAAGAAATGTTAATTATCAATTTATACATAGCACCAAATGATAATATCTCAGACATCTTATCCATAATTGACACTACATTCACTGATATAAATAAAAAGTCAAACACACATATAGTAGGAGACTACAACATTGACATCAAATAGAAACACAAGAATGCACAAATATTAAAACACTATATGAAAATCCAAAGTATGCACCACTTAATTAAAAAACATGAAATAATGTCAACACCTATTATTGACCACGTATGGTCAAACATACAAAATGAAAAATATTATATTTACAATAAATATTATTGTCAGAGTGACCATGACACTATATTCGTAGCCATATACAATAAATATGCACATGAATAATAAAATAACATCAATTTTGAACATTCTTATATTTCAAAATCAATTATCTAAGACAATACAATATAACACTTCCCATTAGATATGTCAACTAAAAGGTATCTAAATATAAAAATGAAACTATTTTTTTCTATAAATTATTTACTTATTTTCTTGATTAAGATAATTTTGCATATAGGTATACATTTTATTATATTCATTCTCATCCTAATTTTATTACATCATCACTGGCAACATGAAAAGACCAATATAAAATGTACAAGATAACAAACCATTGGACACTGAATCAGAATGATATGCACAAACAATTTCATAGTGTATTGTACTTGTCATTACTTCACACCTGTAAAAAAAATTATCTTAATTTTATGCTGTAAAAGAACACCTTGATCTGAAATCACAATAATTGGAAACCTTTATAATCACAAAGTTGGCCATATATTTTAAGCAGGCGTCCTCATTGTTTATAAAGCAATGTTACAAAAAGAGCAAAACAAGTTGTTGCTATGTGTTGACTTGATAGATGAAAAAGGATAAATGATAGTTAATCTCAATGTACCTAGAAACATGATTGAAATATATGAACACAAAATTGATGCAAAGAAATAAATACAAATAATAGACTTTTAAATTACACCCAAAACTAGTTATGATCATGAATATTGTGACTTCATATTATTGCTTACTCAATCCACCATAATTAAGACTATACCTCATGTTTACACAAACTAAAAATTCATACTAGACTCTATAATTAGACATTTGTTGACCATTATTGATGCATATACAATTAGTACAATTGTAAACTCTATAAAAACTGGCCTCCAGTTGATATTGGAAATTAAGGATGGAAATTCAGAAGATGATACAACATAGGAAAGTTACCATATTCTCACATACTTTATAATTTCAATCATACTTTATATACCAAAGAAAATAACTACTTCATATTTAATTTTACAGCTCTATCTATTTGGAACAATCGAGCCTTTGTTTGTCACCATTCAAAAAAAATTATAGAATAAACAATTCCCAATATATCTCTTCAAAATTTTGGTGAAATTAAATAGTCCTAAAAGAGAATTAAAAACCAATCAAGAAATATTTATTATTCCATTACATAATAATAAAGTATTGTAATACTTAAATTCATTGTTAAATGCAAAAACCAAGGTATGTTAATGCACTTGCTTTCTTTGATTTTTAGCACTACAATTTTCAAAAAAAATATTGTGTTCTTTACTTTCCAAGCTAGCACTTTTTTACAAGTAAAATACAAACCTATTGTTGGTGGAATCTTCACAATTTATAACACAATTGAAAAAATGTGGATGTACTATCATTGAAACACAATGCCTTCTATGTTTGTATCACATTAATCTCTCTTTCCAAATTGTATCTATATTCTTATAGGTAGAAGGAACACTATTAATTGTAAATGTATATTCCATGCCTTTCAAACTCATTTATAATAAATGCAACATCCCAATTGAAACCCTTCAACTATCACATTCTACAACTCCATATTGTGGGTTTTGTCAAGAAGAAAGTTTGTATTCCTACACCCATCGTGTAATTTGTAATCTAAAAACTACAAAAAATAGTAATTTATAATGCTTCCTTTCAAGACCACTACTGAAAATATTACTAACTTGCTTAATAGAGGTTTTACTTGAAGACTACGTAAATGATAAAGTTGGTGCCATCTTCATGCTTCGAGAATTCTCTATTCAAGGTGAATTTGTAATCAATCAACACAAAGACATTATAGAGGCTGAAATCACAAACTAGTAAAGGTATGTCAAAACATCACTTAATCTCAATAAAGCCACTATTATATTTATTTAATAGTCCAAATTATATATATATGTATGTGTGTGCGTGTGTGCGTGTGTGTGTGTGTGTGTATATATATATATATATATATATATATATATATATATATATATATATATATATGTATGTATGTATGTATGTATGTATGTATGTATATGTATATGTATATATGTATATGTCTGCACTACACTAGTACTTAGAATTTGTTTCATTTTATAGGGTATTCTTAAATGCTTTATATGATTTTATAATGTCTAAACATACAATGTACATTTCCACTTGTTAAGCTTTGTTGATGTCAGTATTTATTCACAAATAAGCTACAAACAAGTGTAAAATTCAATTTGTGTAACATCAAAACATGCCAAACACTATTCTGTTTTAAGATTTTTTATACATAAATATGCTCAGGGACAAATTTTTAAATTCTATGTGCTATATTGATTAATATATATATATACTATTTTTTTTCCAAAAATATATTTAATTGTATCATAGTAAAGGTCATTTATTCAATTAGTAAATGATTTTATTTCTATTATATGAAGATAAATAAACTTTTTTTAGGTTGTTAATTGTTTGTCAAATATGTTTTGAGTCAACATATACTCTAAATGTTATTTTGGCCAAACTCCTATAGTGAATAGATTATCCAAGCAAATGGAAAAATTAGAATGATCTATTATACCTAATGGGTAAGATTCATGGAGGTGTGATAGACTATTTCATACAAATTATCTATTTTTTGACCATGCATATTCAAAAGTGGTCATATACTTTTATAAGACAAGACTTATTATTTGGATTTTTAGATAATTTATTTAGATATAAAATTTATCTAGAACTTCATTGTTTAATTATCATTTATTTTTGATTGGTGGATTTTATATAATCTTTAAAATCTCACCCAGTTCTACTATCAAATTTCAAACTTAATGTGCCTAAGTAATGCAATGGAATACAGTTACTACAATACAATTGGTCCAGTAGAAAGTATCAAGGTTAGGAATCTCATTCTCATCATGATTTCATAATGATAATCATTTTGATATTTGGTGTATGTATGGCCTATTTGCTAAAAAACCATTTCTACACTTTTTCATCTAAATCCTAAACATCATCATGATAAATACATGTGAATCGATCTCCTAGTGATCTACTTTCTTGAAAATTCACTAATATAGTAATTTTTTCACATGCATAGCTAGCTCAATTCATTATATTATCATTGATTACATATAATCTAGACTAACTAAAAAGGATTTCTCTTCACTGGATCTTAATTAATTGCATGTTAATTAGACTAATCACTAGAGACTCATTGAATGCATGCAAATTAGACTAATTGAGGTGATTTTTGATGCCTAATTATAGAGTGGTTTGCATATGCATTCCATTATCTATCTAATATATACCCCTACCCTTGAAAATATATTTAAATACACTAATAAATTTTTTCCATACAACCTCTTTTCCAAAATTTCTTAGTGGGTGCTTGAGAGATCATTTTCATGGAGATCCCTAGTGAAATCATCCCATCAATTAAGAAATATCATATAATTTTAACTACAGATAAATATGAGGGGTTGTTTTTATAAATAGAATTTATACACATTTATAAAATATTTTCCATTGGTTAAAAGTGATTTTTAACTCTCAAGCAAATATTTGTATCTTTTTGGAAGCCATATCCCCCACCTCTACATAGATCTGAAAATACTTGTCTGAAGCAGTCACTGCTTATAATTTTTAGGAAGTTTACTTATTTATGTAGTTTTAATTGTTTATTAGTTATATGGGACCCCTAAATGGATTAATCTAACCACCAATATGCTCCATGGCACCACACTATAATGAAGAGTGTATATCATCATTTTGGTGGCATATCTCCCTTGTTCTCTCTTGCTCTTCCGCACTCCATGTGTCTTCATTGTGTATGCTCATTTTGGATAGTATCAATTAGTATCATAGCCTAATTTGGATCTTTTCCTAAAATCTAACATTCAGGTGTAATTTATTTTCCCTCTCATCTTTCATACTAAAATCTTCACTAATTCTCTCTTGCTTTTTCCATTAACTGGTTCCTATTCTAGCTTGTTTTTAGATTTTAACATCTTCTTCTCTAACTCTCTCAAATTTTAATTGCTTTGTGGTATCACAAAGTGTATTAATATTTATGAAGTGAACCTTAGGTATAGGTAATGTCTGATGCTTTACAATATCACAGACATGCCCATACCTTATGCATACCATATAGGATGGGTTATGTTTTCATTGTGATTTCTTGCTCTTTTTATATCACCCATCATTTTTTTAAAAAAAATTTACTCTAAGATTTCTCATAGGTCTTTCTGTATCACATAGGTCTAACTATATTCTCTACATGAGATTTATTATTTGTAACTCAATAATTTCCTTAAAAAATGAACTTTACTTAGATTGATATACTATAAACTAGGCCATGCATAAGTTTACTACACAAAGAATCTACTAGATAGGATATTATTGTAATACATATAGCATCATTACAATCACTCTTTCTTACCCTTGGACCAATGCCTATAAGATTATTATACCTTTTTCTTCCAATGCTTATGAAAATTTATACCTTTTTCTAGCCAGGATTATGAAAATTTGAATTATTAAATACATTTTTAATTTATACGAACCTACCATCAAAAAGTTTGGAACATTTTATTTGCATAATTTCTACTTTATATAAAAAAGGATTTTGAGAAATCAATGATGCCTATCCATGGAAAAAAATGAAATTTCAAGTTTCAGATATATAGCTTACACTAACTATTGGCAACACCCTGGTTAGTGTTTATATTTAGTACAAATTTTGAGATGACACATTTGTACATATGAAATCCCTTGAGACCAAATCATTGAGTAGAGATGACTGTGAATTTGTCTTTTAATGAATCCATCATCTTAGTCTGCTATGACAACCTAGTTGCTAGAGTGTTATTATGTATTATGACAAAGATATTTGGTTTTATGTGCATGTGCCTCCTAAAACTTTTGTAACATTAAAATGTTCCATGCCCCTATCATTATTTAGACACTAACATTTTCAATATAATGGTAGGAACTAGACACTATGTGGTACTTGTTCTTATCCTATTTTTATTTGAAATATACATTTTCCTTTCCTTCCAATCCTTCCAATCAATTATGGTTATTAGGTTATTATTAGATATTAATAATATGATAATTTTATAATGTATAAGTTTTAGGTGGTGGTAGATCATGATTATTAGTCTTTTGAAATTAAAATTTGATAAGTTTTAGGTGGTCACAATAAATTATTGTAAATATAATGATAATAATTATTATTTTATGATATATCTAGGATATATATGGATTATTTATTGTTAACATTTTTAAGGGTCATAATATAATCTAAAATACAAAATAATAAAAAGGAGGCCATAACTCAATGGTTCTAAGGATAAAAATGTGGCTTTAGTGAATTTGAATAATTTATATTAATAAGCTGTTAATAATTTTTAAAAATCATGTTTAACAAGTTTTCATATTAAAATACCTAATTTTTTAAAGTATGCCTTATTTTTTTTATTTCATATTAAAATGTTCAATTTTTTAAAGTATGTTCAATTATTTTTAGATTTTTACTAAGATGAAATGGAATTTAATGGCTTGTATGTCAAAGTTTCATTTCTAGATTATCTAATTTTGAAGTAGAAGTATACCCCTCCTCCTTGAAACCCTATTCAATCTAGGGTTTTCTCTACTTAAGCATGATTCAGAGGGTGCCAATGGCAAGGAGAGGAGGGGAAAATCTATAAAGCACCTTTGGTGTATAGTTTGGTTTTCATTGGTTTGTTAAGGAACCTTAGTGGTGGCATCTCCCTTACCTATTATGGTTATGTTTATTCTATGGAGATAGTGTTCATTGGTCCATTCTATTGGTGTCTATCGACGGTAGGTTTTTCTCATGTGGTGGGTTCACTAGGGTTGTGGTCAACATATTTTTCATCTTTGTTTTGGTTCCATCTATGAAAATCAATTTTTTGTTTGGGTCTATGATGCCTTACATGTTTGTGAAGATCCCAACCATGAACATGATGCAATTAGGATTTACTTTGGGCCAATATTTAGGGTTTGATTTTTTACTTAATGCATCATCTTTATTTTGTATGGTTTCATCTATGTGTGGTTAGTAGTTAGGGTTTTATCATTTCTTAGATTAGTATTTGGTTTTCCATATTAGGGCTTGCTCAACCAACATGGTGTTCTTGAGGGAACATGGTTTATGTTACCTTTGCTTGGCTTTGCCCAGTCAACAAAAAAATTATAAGGACTAGAGCTATACATAAAAACTAACCACTTTACTTTGTAATCTTTTACTTTTTTTTAATAATAAATTATCTTGAAGTATTCTAATAATAAAATTGTACCAATATTTATATATATATAAACATTTTATTAATTTTATAACCCCAAGTCATACCATAAATATATTTACAAACACATCCACATGAGAACTCTAATTTTATAGATTATGCATGTAGAACTATGTTGGTTCAACCATAAAAGAAATTAGACATTTAAAATCTTTTCAAAAGAAACATCAAAAAAGTGTTTTTAAAACCCTAAAATCATTCTTTTTGGGGTTAAATAATACATAAAATGATATTGTGTTTACATAGACATAATCAAAGCTTTTTACATACACTTAAAAAATCTTTGTTGTTTTTCCTATTTTTTCTCATTTTTTTTACTTTAAATTTTTTAATTTTTAATTTTTTTAGTTTTAATTTTTTTATGTATTAAGATAATAATATGTGCAAGTTATTCATAAAAAAATGAGTGGAAAGATCACAGTCTAATATCATATTGACCAATGTCAAGAATTGTAATGTAATTTTTTTTAATCAACCAAAAAGTGGTGAAAATAAAGAAATGATAATAAAGTAGAAGAGAAACTAGGAAATCATAGCAACCATAAGTAATGGTAGATGTGTGGATGATCATCTAGCTTGTCACCCTACCCTAACCCCCTCAATTAATTCTAGTAGGTTGGTCAATTATATCAAGGATTAGATTCCAAACATCCTTATATTTCTTTTTAATCCTCCTCAACCTCTTTCTTGGAGGTTGAAATAACAAGTGCAAGTCAAGGGAACTTACCATGGAGAGGTGCAAGACACCCTTGTCTACTAAATGTAGTTGTAATAAATGGTAAAGTAGGAAAAGTTTACCTTGGGGATCCACTATTATATCTATTTTGAAAGTATGTTTTACAACACTCCCCATAGCCATAGTCCCTTGGGGGTGACTTCCAATGAGGAGAGTTAGGAGGATCCCAACTAACAACACATGGGGCACTCCCCCAATGATATAAAAGAGTTTAGAAGTGTTTTACCTAAAAACACATGTACTATACTTGCACTTGAATCTAAAGTATGCCATTAGAAAAAACATTAACTTTGTTAACATTTGGTATCCTTATAATTAATAATTTTTTCTACTTTATTATTTTTATCCTTAGTAATCTCATCATATTTTATTTTATTTCTACTTGGTACTATTATCATACTTTTTTAATTCATTTTTACATATTAATAATTATTTAATCTTTTAAATGTATAATCAATTAATATCTATAGGTATAATTGTAAAATTGGGATTGTTAACATCTTTATTAAAACTATAAACAAGAATCACATGTGGTAATTTATTAACTCCTATTAGATAGTTAAATTTATCTCTCTAAATATATCTTTAAATTTACTCATTATGACATCATACAACATTACTGAGCCTCATTGCTAAATCTATATAAGAAGAGCTTAAGTCTACAAAAACCACTAATGCATTCTCATACCCTAATGATGGTTCATGGAATTTGAACCAAAACTTCAGTCTAGAAATGAATACATGATCATATCCAAAAACTCTCTAGAAAATAAAGAAATAGTCTTTAAGATTAGTATGCAAAAAAATATCATTTCTATTTTTCCATGGTTGAGAAATAATCTGAGCTCAAAAAATATTCTAAATTTGTGTGAATTTTTTTAGAATCATGAATAAGGCCCCTAAGAAAACCATCTCCATGGTGAACATTTATATATGGAAGGAATAAAAATGGTGTGAATCCAAAGCCATGCTGATTAGGCATTGTTGTTTGGTATAAGATCCCATTCTCCCAAATGCACCTATTGAGTTAGTTGTACTGAGTGAGCTTCATTAATAATTGGGGGACTTTCATCCTCTCATTTTAAGATTGTTACTAGTAAAAATTATGGGATATTTAGTCACTATTACTATTGTATAAATAGGAATACATAGGGGATATTTATATAATTGAATTCTCTTTGAATGCTCTTTGGTCTTTTTACTAGGTGTTTGTAGTTTTTATATGTGTGGAATGAATGAAGATTGATCTTATATTTATATAAATCCCTTTGGAGTAATAAATTACATTAAATCACTTATTCCAACCATTATTATAAGGTTCATTTGTAAATTATATGACCTTACGATACTAGATACTTATGTTGGGATATGACAGTAGCATCGACACTACTATCTATCCTAGATGTTAGTGTCTAGAGAGTAGGAGAGTAATTATAGATTTAGAACTTTATAGATATGCAAGATAAGTACATTTTAAGCATTCTAAGTACTATGAAAATTTGGTTCATTGACATAAGATTGGTTAGACTAAGAGATATAGATAAAGGGGCAAAAAGATAGAGCATATGCAAGACATACAGAAGTAGGAAAGGTATAGAATTGAGAGGAATAGCCAATGTCTGAGTTTACCAAGTGTACAAGATTGAGGTGATATATAATCATAAAATATCATATACATTTACCCCCCTTTAATCTAGTAATAAAATTATTAGTTTATAAGAAATAAATGTGTACCTAGGTGTGTGTGCAAGCCTTTTCTTTGCTTGTGACCAGCATAAGTGATTTATTGGTGACTAACATATAACCAAGATCATGTTACAGTATATTTTAATTTATATAACCTAGGTTAAAAGTAATTAAAATGGATTTAAATTGAAATAGAAAATTTTAGGAGTATACCTATGTGTCAATATAATTTGCTTGCCTATTGGCAAGTTATTTTTAAAAATATGTATCATTTTAAGGCTCTAAGATTGGAAAAAATATAGATAAATATCTAAATTGAATATATCCAAGGAGATAGAGAGAGAGATATTGGAAGGCACATAACCCCAAATTTATATCAAAAGTGAGTTTCCATATGGCAGTTAAGATTAGCTCAAACATGAAACCTAATGATACTTATAACCTCGTGAGTCTGGATGATCAAGTATACCTAAAAACATGGAAAGATTGAGTGATTTGATAACCTCAAAGATAAAAAAATATGAACCAATTATTACAATAGATTGGATCAATGAAATCTCGGTAAAGTATATAGGTTATTAGTAAGAAAAAGTCTATGATATGGTAACAATCCATAAAAATATTTAAAATCTGAACCTGATTTGAAATTTGTAATATTAGGCACATGTTGCATAACATATATACCTTAGATATGTCTTATGCTAAAACTATGTATAATAATAGTACCAATGTATAGAATACTTATACAATTATGAATCTGAATCAAATAATTATGTGTTTTGGCCAATTTAGATAATTATGAAGTGTGGAGAACATTCTTCTAAATCATCCCCCACCATATATGGAAAAATATGAAAAATGATATATGTACCCATGTAGAGAACATGTTTCTAAAACATGCCTCCACAATATTCTAAACATGCCAAATACTGAATAGGTATGGATAACATGATTCCAAAACATGCCCCCACTAAATCTAGAAACCATGAATGTATGGAAGCCATACATATATGACATGCCCCCAATGAATCTTAAAACTAGTACAGGTACCATATACTAAATGAGTGTGGAGAACATGATTCCAAAGCATGCCCCAATAAATTTAGAAACTATGCAAAGTGTGGAGAACATATCTCTATGACATGACCCCACTAATATTACCCCCATTTTATGTGAGGGAATGATAGGCACTGGTAGTTACCTCACCTTAAAAGGATAAGACAACTGTAAAATCTATGATTGTAACCATGTAGCATATAGAAAGAACATGTCCAATTAAATGTATCATTTAAGTGCATAAAACCAATGTGATTACATATAGACCTAATATGCATGATAAATATAATAGAAACATCTATATGGTAACATTAAAATCTCAATAATAAAATAAGTGCACACACAAGAACACTCAAAATCAAGTCAAAAGACAATGGTCTTAGGAGGCTGAAAATAAGGTCTATATTCAAATGATGCTTAATCAAAGGGACATGACTTAGTCAAATGTCCATAAAAGCAATAATGACATATTAAAATGTCCATAAAAGCAATAATGACATTCAAATGTCTATACAAAAAAATAATGACACATGAACATGTGAAAGTAAGCATACATAGGCACATGGGCCATAAGCAAAGGAGCATATTCAAATACTCAAACAAGGAATATGGTAGTAAGGCAAGAAACTTAAGGAAGTGCATAAAGTAAAGCATAAGAAACCCACATTAACATGTCATCGTAACCCATGGATCTAATGTGTTAGGAAAAGATGTCAAGTGTATAATATATTAAATACACTATATAGGATATAATCATGGATAACAGGCATGTGTAAGTACATATGTGATCTCAAACATGATAAGGTAGAGTGATCATCAAATAATATAACCTATATGTATCAAGATCAAATAAGTGTGTGCCCCAAATTTCCATATGACATGAGTAGAGGGAAGACCCAACATCTGAAATAGGAATGTATCATATATTTATGTATGCTTGTATCAGACTAAAATAGAAGTGTGACACATATGTGTTACATTATGATTCTTCTCTACACAAACCTACTTGATTATCTATGGATATTTATAGTTATAAATTTGATTTGGTTATTATTATATAAGATATGAGTTATATGTTGTTATGGGATAGTTGAATGTTGCTTTGGCTACATGATTACATTGCTATGAGTTAGCTATAGTGTAAATTTTTATGGTATGATCATGTTGATTTGTTATTTTAGATATATTTTATGATGTATATATGTCATGATGTAATTCACTAACTACCTATTTGTCATGAGTTATATGTAGGAGAGATTCAGCCCTTTGAGCTTGATAGAGGGAGAGCATCATTAGAGAGGGTGATGTAGATAGAGTTATTGGGGGATGATAGATGAATAGTTAGAACCCATCACATACCACATTAGATAGTATATATTATATGCATTGTTTGAATGGTTAGTGTAGTGTGTTGTTGGATGTTTTTTGCATTTGGATAAATGTTTATACATATTAGTTGTGTATTAGTTATTATTTATGCTTGTAGGTGGAAATAAATCATGTGTGATTGACTTCAGGATTAAAACACATAGTTTTAAATGTAAATGTTACAGTATAATTATGGTTTGCTATTTTAGTCATAATTATTAATGTTTTTTCAAGAATATAAATTTTCTTGATTACTACCTAGTTACTACTACATCTAACCTAACCTAGA
Source organism: Torreya grandis (assembly GCA_037957365.1). NCBI lineage: Eukaryota > Viridiplantae > Streptophyta > Pinopsida > Cupressales > Taxaceae > Torreya > Torreya grandis. Next base: position 154,225 of record JARHVA010000302.1, on the reverse strand, counting down.
CATTATTTAGAAATAATAGAGTCAATGGTAGTAATCCAAAATTAATGATTAATGAGCTAATTATGTACCTAGACACTAAGTGATTATTTGTTTATTATTTGGTCATAATAATATTAATTCATTCAGTAAAAATAAAATATGAAAGAGAATAAAATAAATAAAAACAAAAAGAATAAAACAAAATAAATAAAAGAAAGGAAGGTGGTGTTTAAAGAAAGCATATCCATATAATGGAAAAAGCCTTTCAATAAAATTAAAAATAAAAAGAAAATACTTTCAATAAAAAAATTTAAAAAAAGAAAAAAATATAAAGCCATTTAATTAAATAACAATAAGTGGAGAGGAACAATGGGGGGAAAAGAGAAAAGGGAGATAGTAGAGAGAAAGAAAAAGGAAGAGGAGAGAGAGAGGAAGTGGAGAGGAAGTTTGATGAGTGGAGTTGTTTCAATATTGAATGCCTTGCTAGGTAGGTGAAGTAATTGAAATTTTTTGTCTATAATTTATCAAGATTTTGTATGAACTATGGGAATATAGATATAAATTAGTGTATGAAAATATTCAAAATAACAAACTATTTGTGTTTAATTTTCAAACTAGACAATTATAAAAATACATAAGCTGAGTATAGTTGAAATACAGGTTGTTATGCATAAAAATACACCCTAAGCTATTGAATAACTGAGTGTATGAAACATGTTTCTAGTGTATGTTAAATTTGGTATGGTATTAATCAAACTAGGTGATCTGCATACTATAATTATTATGTTAAAAAAAGATATAAAATAATGATTTATATTAATATGTGGAGTTTAAGATGATGAATATTTCAACTACATAGATTTATACTTTATCAATCCAAATAAATATTCTTACCTTGTTTTACCAATATGTAATATTAATAGATGATGATTAATATTAAGATTATTTATTTATGGCTCTAATACTTACTGATAAAATAGAAACCCTATGATGATTACACAATATGTTTAAATAAATAATCTTAATATTGAAAGAGATTTATATGGTTAAGGAGATCCATCCTTTTTCTCATACATTGGAAAATAGAGTAATAGTTGTCATCCTAAATATTAATCCATTTAATCACACTAATTCATATTAATATTATAGTCTAAGCAAGCCCTTGCATAGAAAATTCCTCTCTTTCTTGGCGTAGACAATGCCCTCCCTCCTTCCCCCTGAGGTGCCCCCCTCTCCCCTTTTTCAAAATATTTGGGGTCTTGAAAAATGGGGGGAAATGCTCTGAATCTCTCTCTCTCCCTCTCAGACTTCCCCTTGTTTGATGGGTTTGTCACTTGCTCTAAAAATAAAAGAGGTTGGAAAAAGGCCAATATGGTATTTCTCCTAAACTTGTGAGTAGATCCCCAAATATGGTTACAAGAAACTTAGAACCTACAAAAGAGATTTCTAAAGGTTATTATCAAACTCTTAAGGTCCATAGTGATAAGAAATAAATATCTTTTCATGGAATTTAAGGGGCCTAAATAACCCAAAAAAACAAAGGACCCTTTATAATACTATCAAAAGGTTCAATCTTTATATTCTCCTCATTTAGGAAAAAAATGTCTAACTCTACCCTTAACTCTAGCATGGTAAGAATCTATAATAATTCCCAAGATCTCTCCTTCAAGTTTATTGGCACTTTGGGTGGTCTGGTAGTCTTTTAGAAACCTAATGTCCTACGAGGAGACCTTCTGTAGAAGTATAACAACCAAATTTTGGTTTTGTTTGTAGACCTTGACAATAATGACAAATGGATTTTAACCAACATCTATGCTCCAAATTCTAAACCTACCAAGAATATTCTATGGAAAACCTTATTAGAATTTTGAAGGACCTATGTAAATTGAAACTAGATCATTTTTGGTGACTTTAACACCCCCTCACTCTTGGTGACAAAAAAGGCATCCTTATTGACCTCATGGATAACATGCTAGAATTTAATGACTTCATTGCTAATGCAAGCCTAATGGATTTGGACCTTAATGGTATTCTATTTATGTGGTCCAATATAATACTAGAGGAAAATTTAATCCAAGTCCATCTGGATAGGTTTTTAATCTCATTAAATTAGGATATCCAATTTTCCATCAGGGTCTCTTCCTTGCCCAAGATAGGGTCTAATCATAATCCCTTGGTGTTCAAAGTAGACAAGATCTCTAAACCCAAATGTAGCCACTTTAGATTTGAAAACATGTGGCTTCATCACCCCAACCTCAAAAAATCCATGAAAGATTGGTGGAAAGAACCCATCTCAGGTTTCACCATGTATATCCTCATGAAAAAAATCAACTTTATCAAAACCAAGCTAAAAATATGGAATAAATAAGTATTTAAGTACATCTACTTATAGAAAAGGCTCTCAAAGTGGAAATTTTAGTAATTGAAGAGCTTTGTGCCTTTGGTAATTACAATGATCTTATAGCTTCAAAGGAAAAAGAACTCCTGTGTCAATTCCATAACCTAGAAATAAAAGAAGAGGCCTTTTATAAATGAAAGTCCGGATGCTTTTAGATGAAAGAGGGAAAAAAGAATAAAAAATTATTTCATCATTATGCTTCAAGGCATAGGAATATCAATAGAATACGCCAACTACAAATGGAAGATGGAACCATCATAAAAAATGAAGATGATATCTCCCTCCATACTATAAATGTCTTTAAGAACCTGCTCTTAGATGGAGTACCAGATGATGGTCTTGTCTCTTCTAGTCTCAATAATTTTGTTAAAGTCTTCATAGCTACTGAAAATGCCTTCCTTACCAAGGTTCCCTTGAATTAAGAAATAAAAAGTGAATTTTTCTCTATGGAAGGATTTAAGGCACTGGGACCTGAAGGGTTTGCACCTTTTTTCTTCCAAAAAATTTAGGATATTGTCCACCTAGAGGTAAAAGATGCTACTAGATAATTTTTCCATTGTAAATCTATTATTAAGTATTTCAATATCACTTTCCTTGTTTTGATTCCAAAAAATCAAGGTGCAACTAATATGTAGGACTTTAATCCCATTAGCCTATGTAACACCACTTACAAAATCTACTCCTCTATCTTGGTGAAACACATGAAATCTCTACTTGATAAATTAATTAGGGAGCAACAAGGGGATTTTATGGGAGGTGGACAATTCATGAATGGCATTATTCTAACTCATGAAGCTATTAATTATATTTATAGATCCTTGAGGTAGGGCATTCTGCTCAAGTTGGACATGTTGAAAGCTTATGATCGGGTCTCCTAGCATTTTCTTATGGAGATTTTAGAAAAGTTAGGAATGAATCAAGATACCAGGAAAATTATCTAGAATTATATCACCACTTCCAAATTATTAGTTATTCTAAATGGTGTTCCTAAAGGTTTCTTTTTTACTTCAAGATGACTAAGACAAGGTGACCCCCTCTCTCCCTACATCTTCATAATTTTAGTGTAAACCTTGGGAAGAAGCTTAAGGAGTGCCGACACTAAGGGACTAATTAAAGGTATCTCAATGGCCCTTAATACAAATCCCATTAGCCACCAATAGTTTGTTGATGACACTATCATCTTAGGAAATGCTTCTATTAATGAAATAAAGTAATAAAAAATCATCTTAAATAATTGTGAAAAGGTTTCCAATCAGTGTATTAAATTTAAAAAGAGCTCCATGTTCTTTATAAATACTCCACCCCTTTAACAAGAAATAATTACCAAAATTTTGCACTATCAAGTGGGAAGCCTATCGACAAGCCACTTAGGCATCCCACTATTTGAAGGAAAAATGGATTCCAACCTTTAGAACCCCTTAATTAATGGTATCCAAAGAAAACTAGTGGTTTGGAAGGGCCATCTTCTTACTCGGGAAGAGAAATACTAGCTCCTCAAGGCCTTAATCTAGAGCATTCCTAACTACCAAATGTCTAGTTTTAGAATGCCTTCTAAACTAGTTTGAACAAATTCAAAAAAAAAATTCCTATGGAGGGGTACTAAAGAAAGATTTAGATATAACCTTATTTCTTGGGAAATGTTTGCCTTCCAAAAGCTAATGGAGGTCTTGGCCTGAGAAGCATTAATTCCATGAATAGAGTCTTATTGGCAAAAATGGGTTGGCATTTGATGAAAGAAAATGGGGAGTGGGAAAGAATTATAAAAGCCAAATACTTGGAGGGAGTGGAAGTGGATGACTTCATGTGGTAAGAAGACTTGATATAAGGATCCATCTTCTAGAAAGCCATAAGCAACTGCAAGGATCTCTTAAAGAAAGGTATCTTATGGAAAATTGGTAATAGTGAAAAAATTAAATTTTGGGAAGATGTCTGGGTATCTCCCACCCCCCCTATCCACCTAAGGGAATTAGGTAGGGTGGTATAGACATCTCAATCAAATATGGGGATCCAAGATCAAAGATTACTGGGAAATAAAGGAAGGTGAAAATTTATAGAAAGTCCTCCCTAGTGATGGACTATCACTAGAAGAATCCCAGACTATTCAAACCCTCAAGTTGTCATTAAGATAGGTCCATATCCCTTCCATCCAAAAAGAAGATCATTTTATCTAGTAGGTTGAAGACAATGTCTCCTACTTAGTGACCTCAGAGTATGCTACCGACTTTAATCTAGAAATCAAATGGAATTTTTGGAAAAAAATTTAGGTAAAGCATTTAAATCCCAAAGTTAATTTATTTTTTTGGCTTAAGGCATGGGATAATATTTTGATAGTAGATAGCCTAGCCAAAAGAGGTTTGTTTTTCCCCAATAGATGCCTAATTTATCAAATTTTGGAATATTTAGTCCACCATCTATTCCTTGAGTGTCTATTTAGTTGAAAACTATTTAACTAGATGATTAGTCACCTTAACCTGACTTGGGTCAAACTAAACAAAGTTCTAGACCTCATTGTGCAATGGAATTCCCTTGGATTCTCCCTTCCCTTATCTTATTATGTCATCTTTATCTTCCCCATTGGTTATAGTATGTTTGGAAAATTTATAATGATAGACTCTTCCTTGACAAAATATACCATCCAAAAAGTATCTTCCTCTACCTTTGCCAGATCATTTCAAAAAACTAGAAATCTTTCCCCCCCAAAGACAAAGAACCTGATTTTCTCTCTACCTTGTATATCCTCAAAAACTAAGATATTACATTGGTGTTATGTACTCCCTCAAAAAAATTAATCTAAAAGAACACTAAATGGAAGGTTCCACTAGAAGATTGGGTGAAACTAAAATTTTATGGTGCCTCCAAAGGTAATTTGGGTCCTCCAATTAGAGGTGGAGTTATAAGGAATTCAAAAGGGGAGATGCTAGATGCATATATGGGTCTTATGAGAACCCAAAAAAACCACCTCATAGAAGCTAAGGTGGCTCTCTAGGGTATAATTTGGAATCTAGATTAAACTAGAATAAGATCATTATGGAAGATGATTCGATGAATATTCTAAATTCCCTAGAAGGGAAAATAATCTCCTCTCACACCATCAACAACATCATAGATGATGCCAAGCTACTCTTGAAGGGCATGTATCACTTTCAACTTATCCATACTTATAGGGAAGGTAATGGGGTGGCTAACCTTCTTGCCAACATTGGAGTTGAACTCCACATTTTAACTAACTATCACAATGCAAAAAACATCCCTAATAATGTTCTTAATGACTTATGAGTTGAAGGTACCAATGTGTGTTAAAAACATCATTTCTATACATGTGTATAATTTTATTTTTAAGAGGTGGATCTTAATTAGGCTGAACCATAATTCTACTTATAGGAGGGGGCATAATTATTATAATGTGTCTTTAGTGGGCTTCCTAAACTACACTTGCACTTTTCAAATCTACTCCATCTAAAAACTTCTTCCTACTCACTTTGGCTCTGCATACACCAATTCAATGAGAGGTGATAGGGAAAGATTAGAACCCATCTCTTGCACATATGTTCGTATCCAAAAAAAAAGTCTAGAAAAAACTAAAATAGGGGGACTTAGCGATTTCATGGAGTGGGTCATTTTTACAATGCAAAGGGTGCCCATAATTTTGTTATGATCTAGAACAAACATAAAGTGACCATTTATAGAATCAAAATCACTATTTCAAAGGAATACATTGGTAAAGTGATCGATATGTCATGTGAAGGAACCAAGGCATTCAAAGACTGAATGAAGAAACAAGAGCTATAGAAACACTTTTTCTAGATAAAGGACTTTATGAAGACTAATAAGAAAGGCTTCCCATGGGTAGATCTCCCATGCTATTAACCTGATATTTATTGTCAAGTCATGCACTACATGATGCTTTACGGTAAATAGACTCTTATATTTTTCCACCACTTTTTATTATTGAATCATTTTATTGGATACAAAACTATTCTACTTTTATTTCTTTTTTAGTCCCTCGAAAACATTATTTTACTACATCAAGTGAATGAATCTAACCATATCCTCCACCAAGGTTTGATCTTTCTCCTTGTCAAGCATGACCAAGCCTTACATGATCAAGAGGTTCAGCCTAAGGGATCCTCCTTTAGGGATGACTCCTAGGAGGACTTCCTATTATATGATCCCACCAACCCTTTGAATGCACCCCTAGGTTAGCATTTACAAGTCCCCTCCTAATGACCTCCCCCTTAAGTTATTCATCCCTAAACCTAAGTTGATCTCACTTGAAGTGGGTACTATATGCAATCAAAATTTCAAGATGTACATGAATTAATCCTAGATTGGATAAGGTGGAGCACACCTTCACTTCTGACTATGTATACACTTATTAAGTGGGAGCATGACCAATGTGGGGATCCACTAGACCCGATTAGGGGATCACTTGTATCACTTGTCACAACATATCATGCTAAGAAGGGTTCTAAAGCTTGCAATCTAATAGAATCACACAACAACCCTAAAAGAGTCCTATGATTTGATATTTCACTTATTCTAACAAACAAGAAAAAGAGTAAACTATTCTAATAACAAGAAAAGTAAACTAATCTACTGTGCACCAAATCTTGTGGCATAATGTGAGAGGTTAGATTCAAAGTAATCAAATGTGTATAGTGAACTTCAAAAAAAGTAAGGATGAGTAACACCCCAATACATAGAATATGAAGAGTAATATTATTTGAGCCAACACTTATGCTACTTATAGGCAGAACTAACCCTAAAATGTGATAGGTCAACTTGGTTGACCTAGTAAGCTAAACTAGAAGTCTAAAAAGAGTGATAAAAACCTATAATGGGTTAATCTAATCAATCCATTTTCCTATTCTTGTGCACAAAGAAAAATAACTGGTTGATAGAATCAAACCAATATGTTAAAATATATGATAAAAATGATGACAAAAAGAATGAAATAAGTGAAAGAAATATTGCAAGGGTTAGTTTCATGTTGGGTTCACCACAATGTATGAAATCATAATTACATGATGTACATGAATTAATCCTAAATCAGATAAGATATAGCACACCTACACTTCTGATTGGGTATACACTTGTTAAGCAAAAGCATGACCAATGTGGGGATCCACTAGACCCAATTAGGGGATCACTTGTCACAACATATCATGATAGGAAGGGTTAAAAAGCCTATAGTATAACATAATCACACAAAAACCCTAAAATATTCCTATGGCTTGATATTTCACTTATGCTAACAAACAAGAAAGAGAGTAAACTATTGTAATAACAAGAAAAGTAAACTAATCTAGTGAACACAAAAGCTTGTGACACAATTTGAGGGTTTAGATATAAAGAAATCAAATATGTATAGGGAACTTCAAATAAATTAGGTATGAGTAACACCCTAATACATAGAATATGAAGAGTAACATGATTTGACCCAACACTTATGCTACTTTTATCTACTAAAAGAGAGGAGAATAAAGTTAGAATATACTTACCTAAATGTGAACCCATCATGATTCAATCTCTCCCTTCACCAATGGGGATTTATAAGAGGTTGTTGTGGTTCATAAATATCAAATTTTTAATCCAAAGTGTCCAAGACATATCCACAAGACTAGATTCTCCAAAATAAGAAACCTAAGCTAAGACTCCTTAAGTAGAATGGTGGAAGAGTAGATTGTGAAGAAGCATGAGTGAATAATTAAGATTTTGGTTGTGTTAAGTTGACCTAGTCAACCTAGCACATTTTCAGGCTAATGCCTAAAGTCTATGCTAGGTCGGTTAGAAGGCTAACAAACCTAAAGAGATAAAGTGACCCTAAACTACACTAGGTTGACCAGGTCAACCTAGTTTGTTGAGTAGGTCAAAAGGGGACCAATAAAGGAGAATAAGGATATAAAGAGGAAAAGACTAGAGAAATGTGCAAGGGAGGATAAATATCTTAGGGAAAGGTTTTAAGAGATGAATGGTTGGAAATAATATGTCAATAAGGGACAACAATCCTATGAAGCACCAAATGTTTTCCCACCCCTTTCCTAGTTTACCCATTAAGGAATTCACTTAGAGAGATTGAGTCATGATGGGTTCTTACAAGATGTAAAGCATTAGTATTTAATAAAAGTTAAAAATAGTGTGTGTATACATATGCTCCACTCAAAGTTCATCATGTGTCACTAAGGTATAATAGGGGATGGTGCTTCGATAATGAACATAAGGACACACACAATGTTGATGCTAATTAAAAGTTGAAGTATTTTAAAAAGTGTAAAATAACTAAAAGTAAATGACAAAAAAGTAAAATTGATGCATACCTTGACTTACCTTTATTATGGGATGATTGTCAACTATGTTTTTAGCTTTCATTGTGTAGGGCATAGAGACTACTTTTGACAAACCTAAAAATACAAAACTAAGGAGTAAAAACAAACAAATACAAGAAAATCCAAGATAACTGGTACTATGTGGATGTGATGAACTTGGGAATTTTGCAAGCTAGGTGATAAGTGTTATATTAGACCAAATAACCAAGTCAAACAAGAGTAAATTAGGTAACCAAAAAGCCAAGGATACGAAAGACATAAAAACTCAAAAAAGTAAACCTCAAGTAATAAAAGGAAAACTCACCAATTCAAACCAAGGATACATGTTTAAAAGGGAATTATAAGCAATACAAATCAATGGTAAAAAGAAAAAGAAAATGGTAAAACAATATTGATGAGTGATCAATAACAATCCACATCTCACTCAACAATGGAAAAAGGGATGAAATCAGGTGTCCATAACAACAAAACATCAAAATCATGATAAATGGTAAGTAAAACAAGTATAGAAATGGAAATTTTATGGTGTAAAAGAAAAAGGTGATCCATAGTTTCTAAAACATGTTGTTTTACATCTAAAGATAGTTAAAACTAAAAACAATGTAGTGCTAGCATGTTTTTAAGAAATGAATAAGAAGGAATTTAAAGAAGAGGGAAAACAAATTTGGAATCATAATTTGGCTATCAAGGTGGGAAAATGAAATGGGTGAAGGGGAGAATGAAGGAAAAACTAAGGTAGAGAAACTCTTTATCAAAGTCAAGACACTCAAAATTGGTTTGCCAAAACAAGAGGACTATCAACCTTAGGGACTTTGAAGAACTTTTCTTAGCCACACAAGTCTTAGGTCAACAAATGGATTATATAGATCATCCCAAAAAGGCTGTATGCATGCAAAGTAAAATGGACCTACCTCCCCATGATATGTTGCCTATTCTTCAAGACCCCTTATAGAACCATCAGCATACTATGAAGATTGGGTACTTGTATGAGAACGTAGGTAGCACCATAGATTTTATTGAATTCCCCTATTCCAATCTCTTGACCTACCACACCCCAAAGGACTTCGGCTCTATGTGAAGTTGAATATAGAGTTTAAGCTTTAATTAGAGATAGGAGATGTGCTTGTAATCACATTTTTTGAAGTGAATTTGACTTTTGAGATTTATATGTTGCCTTTTAGATATCATTTCCTTTTATTTCAAATGGTTTGGATTTTAACTTTCTTGATGGATTCTTTTATTCCTATGCCATATGGATTTGGAAGAACAAACATGGGTGTTAAAAATTACTTTATTTTGAAAACTTGGGACAAGGTTGCTAAGAGAGAGAAACTTCAAAGAGCATGGGGTCTAAGAGTCTCATAAATCTAGGTGAAATAAAAGTGTTATCTTGACTTTGACCTTGTTTTATCCAATGTAGAGGTGAAAGAACGGGGAAAATCAAGAGGTGTGACACATGGAACAATCTTAAATTACTTCAAATTGAAAAAAAAAGTGACAAAGGGAAAAAAGAGGGTTACAATGACACTAAAAGGTGATTACTTATCATAAGAATGAGGGAAGTGGAGGAAAACATGCTAATATATATTGTTATGCAAATTCCATCTAGTTAAAGAAGCAAAAGCTTAAGCTTAAGAACAAGGATCAAGAACATGAAAAAAATGGTAATTTAATGAGGAGGGCTAGGTCCTATCCACAATGTTACAAAGAAACTCACAAAATAAAAACCCATGAGGGTGATAATAAGCAAGAGAAAAGCAAAGTAAAGGAGCCTTTTTACAAATCACCTCACAAAATAAAAACCCAAAGGATGCCAAAATAACATTGGCAAGTAGAAAAAAGAGAATAAAAAAAAGTAAAATATGGTAGTTTTGTGAAGAATGTCAGGTCTTATCCATGGTATTATAAATCAAGTCATAAAATAAAACCCAAGAGGGTGATAAAAAAAAGAGAAAATGCAAGAAAATAAAGAAGACTATGGTACATCAAGAAACCAAAAGACCAAAAGGGAGGACTAAATGTTTATAAACAAGAGGGAACTATTGTAGAGGGAGAGAATCATGTTTAAGTAACCTTAAGAAAGTATTAGATAGATTTAGATAGAAACAATGATAATAAAGAAATGATTAGGCAAAGTATTTTTTAAGAATTGAGCATTGGTGGGTTCCTTGGAAACATGGCCTTCATTAGTTTGAAGATGGTAAGTACTTAGACCAATGATATCTTTAACTATGGGCCCCATAATTTTTTAGTGTATTTACGTTATTTATCATGGGTGTAGTCTAATTTAAGGATAAGATCACCAACATTAAATGTGTGGATTTTAACATGTTTGTTATGTTATCATGAAATATGAGCCTTATATTGGTGATTATGTTGTAAGGTAGAGAGATGATGTTCATCAAGTAGATCAAGGGAATGAAGGTGATACTCATATAATTATTCAATGAGAATGACTCTATGAAGAGATATGTGAAGTTAAATAATCTCAACTTTAAGAGGAAGAATCGACTCAGAACCATAGACTAGAGAAAATGGAGTTATTCCAGTGGTAGTATGAATGCTAGTCTAATAGGCCTAAAGTACAGGATAAAGATGAAGATTTCAATATGTGTGAGTTTCATGAATTTTTTTTTTAAGATTTTTTTTGAGAATATTATTAGTGGCCTTAGCTTGACCATTGCACTATGGATGATAAGGAGTGGAAAACTTGTGATTGATTTTGAATTTGGTGCAAAGTTGTTTGATATGATTATTTTTGAAATTACCACCATTATAAAAAATGATGGTGTGAGGAACACCAAAATGGAAAATGATTTGGTTCAGAATGAATTTAGATATGGTAGGATTGATGACATTGATAAGGGTCATGACTTCAACCTACTTGGTAAAGTACTTAGTAGAAGTGATAAAAAAGATGTGCCCATATTGGGAATGAGGAAATTTACCAATGAGATTGAGTCCCCATGTGGAAAATGGAAATATAGATTTGATAATTTGAAGTTAAAATGGTGATAAATGAATGAGATCATCATTAAGTTGACAAGGATTAAACTTTTTAGCATATTCAATAGCATCCTTTTCTAGAGTAGGCCAATAGTAACCCATACATAGGTATTTGTAGGTTGTAGCATGTCCACTACAATGACCACCAAAAATTCCCCCATGTGATTTTTCAATTAGAGGAGGAACCTCATCTTGAATGACACAATGGAGCAAGTTACCTTTGACATTATGATAATAAAGGATGTTAGGTCTGAATACATAATTGAAAGCTTGTTTGTGAAGATGTGTCTTTTGATGGGAATCCAAGTCAAGAGGATAAGTTTGATGTTCTAAGAATTGGATGATATATTGATACAATGGGAATTATTGGATGGTGATAGCCTTGATGTGGAAAATAAGTGAATTAGGAGGGTGGTAGATGATGGTGATTTGATTATTTATTTGATAAAATAAGGATTAAAAAAACTAGATGTGGATGAAAATTAGAAGCTAAAGACGCAAGAGAATCAACAATGGAATTTTGATCTCTAGGAATAGGCTCAATTATAAAAGAGACAAAATTCTTGGCAAGAGTGATTACAATTTGATGATAGGTGATAAGGTTTTCACTTTTACATTGATAGGCACCACTAACTTGATGTAAAATGAGTTGAGATTCACCCAAAAAAATGGATATATTGTATGTCTAAATCAAGAGTAGCTCTCATACCTAAGATAAGAGGTTTATACTTGGCCATATTGTTGGTGACATCAAATGTAAAATGGAAAGCTAAGGGAATTATCTTGCTAAGAGGACTAGTGAGAATGCAACCTATCCCAGCTCCTTGAAGGCATTTAACACCATCAAAGTGAAGGGTCCAAGTATCCTTATGTAATTCAACATTAATTTTAGGCTCTTTGATAATTAACTTTGGTTTAGTAGTATCAAAGAAAGCAAAAGATTCATCAAGTTGATTAGCTTTAAGATTGGTAAAAAGTTATGAAAATAATCTTTAAAATAAATCACTTGATTAAAACCTTCAATGTAAAGGATATTATCATCTAGAAGATTATCCTGAAGGGAAGCAGTGGCTATAATAGGATCTATGACAAGTTGGTCAGCTATGACTTGCCCTTTGATATCTTTTTGTGTGATGATGCAAAGATCAAATTCTATAAGTAAGACCATCCACTTGCCAATTTTATCTCTTGGAAGAAATGATTTGGAGAAGAAATGATGATAAGGGTTGGAATGAATAATGACATAAGTGGTTTGGTAAATAATGTAGTGATGAAGGCTTTTACCTTTGAAATCGATATTAAGGAAATCATGCTCAACTTTGGTATAATATGTTTCATAATCGATGAGGCCTCTATTATTATAGTAGATGACATACTCATTACCTGTATCATCTTTTTGGGAAAGAATTACCGCTATGAATATGGGTGTAGAAGTATAGAGAATCAAAGGTATATCGTTGGAAGGAGGAGGAGGTGTATGTGGATGAAGTAATGACTCTTTCATATTATCAAATGCTTTTTGACATGGATCCATCCATTCCAAGGCTATAATTTTCTTGGGAATGGAATTAATAGAGTGAATTAAATAAGCCATCTCAGAAATGAATAATCTAATTACCCCAAGTTTGCCTAAATAGGTATGAATATTAGGAATAGGCATGTTGATAATAACATCAATCTTAGCTAGATCAACATCAATTCCATGGAGAGAGACTAAGAATCATAATAATTTTCTAGATGTAACTTTAAAGACACATTTGAAAGGATTAAGTCAGACTTTATATTTGATGAGATTGTCAAAGATGATGACAAGATCATAAACATGATTTCTACGATGCTTGAATTTGGTGATAAGATCATCCACATATGTTTCAAAAAATTTATGGATGAGGTCATGAAAGATATGAGTCATTACACATTAGTAACTAGCCTTGGAGTTTTTTAGACCAAAGGGAATTTTAGAATAACAATAAGTGCCCCATTCTGTGGTTAAATTAGTCTTATGTTGGTCCTTAAGAGCTATATTAATTTTATTGTATCCTAAAAATCCATCCATAAGAGATAACATTTCATATCAAGGCATGGAATCGACAATGGCATCTATTGAAGGCAAAGGAAAGTTGTCTTTAGGACAAATAATATTAATATTAAGGAAATTAATGAAAATAGGAATAACCATAGTGACCATTTTCTGAATAGGAATAATATTAGAAACCCATTCATAATAATCCACCAATTTAATAAATTTAACATTGAGTAGTTTGATGATTTTCTTATGGCATAAGTTGGTAACTTCAGGAGGAAATTTGCATTACTTCTGATACATAAGTTTGGAACCAGGATAGGTAATGATGTTATAGACCGCTATTCTAGGGTCAATGCTAGTCATGTATTGGTAAGACCAAGAGAATGCCTCTTGATACTTATAAAAAAATAAACTAAAATTATCATGTTCAAAGGGTGAAAGTTCTTTAGAAACTATGATTGATTGAGGGCACGAGGGAGTACCATATTTGATATGATCTTTTTATTCAATAAGTATGGCATTACCATCTTGAAAGTCGTATGGTGCATTGGGTAAGGATGTAATTGGGTTATTTTTGGGATCAATGTTAGCAATAAAGTTATTGAGGTAAGGAGTCTTAGTTTTAAAATTTCCTATTTTATGATGTTTTAGAGGAAGTTGAGGTTCTCAAGCATAAAGTAACTAAATAATAGCTTCATCACTAAGAAAAGTAGGAAGAGTACCACAATACTCAACATATACTTCTAGATCTAAAATTTGGTTACCATGGTGATTACATTTAGAATGTATTTGATGGACATCAATTGCCTTGGCATCAAGTGTGATTTTAGGAGTAGAAGAAGTAGATGGAGTGTTGATGGGTTTTTTGATAGGAGAAGGATTATATTCAATGGGAGTATATAAAGGAGTTAAATAAGATGAAAGTAGTTCTAGAGGTTTAAAAGGTGTGATTTACTCTACCACCCAAGGAGAATTGATAAGAGGAGGGTTAATAGGAAATACATAACCCTCATGTTCTAAGTTATTATCTATAGAAATGGTATGCACATCCTGATTGAAAGCATCAATTTGGGCTAGGGTCTTTTGATAATTCAAGACATCTAAGTCTCTATATTGAGCTTGGGACATGATACAGTTGTCATCGTATGTGTTAGAAATCATGCATGCTTGAGATTCAAGAGGATCTTTAGAAGGAAAAATCCCAAGATTACTGAATGTTTGAGGTTACATGGTGAGAGGATCTTGAAACAATTTAGCCACTCCAAAGTCATTTCAAGTAAAATTATCTCCAGGTAAAGATGGCTCTTGAGCATTGCATAGAAGGTGGAAATCGGTAATGTCATCCATGAAAGGAATGATACAATCCCTTGGAAAAAGAGAAGGAAGAAGCCACTCTAAAATATATGGAGGTAATTTGGTGATGTTACAAGTATGTTGTAATTAATTGGGTTCATCATCATCAAAATCCATAAAAGTGACTTGTAAATCAGGTTTCATATTGATGAACTTAGGTAAATGAGCATTATTAATTTTAGGGATCTTAGGAACATGATATTGTGATTTAGGATTAGGTAATTGGATACTCCATGGGTTGGGATTGGTTTCATGCTTATAGAATTTTTCATTATGTATAAATTTAATGTATTGACTATCAAAAGAAGCAATGGCCCTAATTCAATGAGTCCATAAATGACCAAGGAGTATGTTATAAGATAAAGGAAGATCAAGAACCATGAGTTTGGTCTAAATAGTCTTATAACCAATGATTAAGGGAAGCCATATATAACCAAGTGGATTTTGATTAGTCTTATAAAAACCATGACAAGTAAGATGAGTTTGTTTAATATAAACTTTATTATAACCAAGTTATTTTACAAGCCATAAAGAGGTCACATTAATACCAGAACCCTCATCAACTAGAACTTTTGAATAAGGGTGGTATTAATGGCTATTTTGATGAAGAGAGGTAGATCATTAGTATGAAAGAATATTTCATCATTAATCATGTCCTCTTCAAGGAATTCAAGAACCATGAGTTTGGTCTAAATAGTCTTATAACCAATGATTAAGGGAAGCCATATATAACCAAGTGGATTTTGATTAGTCTTATAAAAACCATGACAAGTAAGATGAGTTTGTTTAATATAAACTTTATTATAACCAAGTTATTTTACAAGCCATAAAGAGGTCACATTAATACCAGAACCCTCATCAACTAGAACTTTTGAATAAGGGTGGTATTAATGGCTATTTTGATGAAGAGAGATAGATCATTAGTATGAAAGAATATTTCATCATTAATCATGTCCTCTTCAAGGAATTCAATGGAAGGCTTGGAAGAGGGACACATAGATTCAATGGTATTAATGTTATTTGGCTGAGAATTAATAGAAGGTGGTTCTTCATCTAAAGAAGATGGATCTTTGATCTTTTGGAATTGTTTCATAAGGAATTTATGATGATAAAGTGAAGTGTAAAACAACTCGATAAGAGGAATATTACATGGCATATATTTAAGTTCTTCAAGAAAATTCTAATGAGATTTAAAAGAAGAGCCATGAGGTTTAGAAAAAAAATAGACTTTGGAGGAATATATTTGGTTGAAGTATTAGGAGGAAGATGTTCCTCTAGTGATTTTGATTCAATATTAATGGTGGTAGTATCTTTAGGCAATTGTTCCTCAAAAGAAGGTTTCATAGACTTGGTAAAAGGATCTTTGTGAGATGGTTTTTGATGATAGTTGACCTTAGTCATATTGACATATTGAGAGTTGTTAAAGTATTGTTCTTGATTGGCATCAGTTGTATAAACATCCTTGGAATCTGATTAATTATGGGAAGAATATTTTTGGTTATTAGATGTATAAGCTTTAGAGGATTATCATTTTTGAGAAGCATTAGTGTATTCTTGATGATGATTTTTTTTATCATGGTTTCATGGTTGAATGAATCATCAAGCATGTAAGAAACAACACATTTACAAATCCCTCTACAAGATTTGTGAGAATTCCCAATGTCAACATGAAACCAACAAAAGATATTGGGATCATACCACTTAGGATAAACATTAGGATATATGAAAGGTTTAGAGGGTGGTAAAAATTGTCTCATTTGATGTACTGAAAGAGGTATGTGAGATGGTAAAAGAATATCATTTTTGGCAACTCCTAGTTTGATTTGAGAAATTTCACTAGTGATAGAATTAGATGTTTGAAAAAATCCTTTAAGAATTTTTTAGTTAGGTTCTAATTGCTTCATAAGAAAGTCTTGTCATTTAGATTGGTCAAGAGCTTCATTAAGAGTTTGAGGAGAAAAGGTTCGAACCTTGTATTGAAGAGTCAAATTTGAAGCGGTGATAAAGAATTTGAATAAGTTATCATCAGACGTATTACGATTGGATTTGTGAGTGAAGGATTTCCATCTTTTAATAAAGTCATGAGCTGATTCATTAGGAGATTGTTTAGTATTTATGAAATGGCTAAGACAATTTTTATGAAGATCATTGTGTTGAAACTCTTTAACTAAAGGATTGACCAAAACTTCAAGTTTCCAAATAAAATGTTGGGGTGATTGATTATACCATTCTAATACATTACCAGTGAAAGTTTCAACTAAGAGTTTAGTAGTGGAAAATGTATTAGTTTGGATTCACTCTTTATAGAGACCACAAAGGATTTAAGAAATGAGGTGAGGTCTTTAGTCCCATCATATTTGATAGTTGGTGATATGTTATCGATGTCAATAAATACAATAAAGAGAGCTAAATTCTCATTTTGAATGGTTTGAAACATCTTGTTATTCATTATTGGTTGAGGAATAACATTACCTGAGGTACATCTAAAAGGTGGAGGAATGTAGTTAGGATTATCTTGAGGATGCATGATTGGATTTTGATTAGCCATATTGATAAAGTGTTGTTGAAGTTGCATCATTTGATTGGTATTAAAGTTTTCCATAATGTTCATTTGTTGAATCACTTAGGCTAATAATTGTGTTGTATCAGGTGGTAGGTTGGTATTAGAAGGATCACTCCCTGAATTAGTGTCAAGGGGAGGATTATTAGAAGAAGGGTTGTTAGTGGGATTGTTAAGTAAACTTATGTCAATCACTCCCACATTAGTTTGAATATTTTAAGAGGTTTCTTTGTAGGTGTAGAAATTATTGGACCCATTAACTTCATCTTGAGGTGTTATTCAAACATGTTATAAATTGTAGATGAGGGAGGAGAATAAATTCCCCAAGAGTGATGGTGCTCTTGGGAGGAAAAGAAATGGAGAAATGAACATCCCATATTGGATCTAAATGGATTAAGACTGCCCAAAAAGATTCTGATAGGAGACTTCATTTTGACCATAGGGAATTGAGTAGAGTGCAAATTGGAAGAGGTGAAGAATTAGGTTGATAAATAGGGAAATCCAAAAATAGAACTGGGTCAACCAGGTCAACCTATTGTAAAAATAGGTCTTGTAGATTGTACTAGGTTGACCAGGTCAACTTAGCATAGAGAATAGGTAAAAAAATGGGGTATATGATAGTACAGGTTTGATCAAGTTGACCAAGTATAGTAGGTAAGGAAAAATAAAAGATTGATGACAAAATGGGAAATAAAACAAGATAATTTTGTAGCTAATCTATGAAAGTAAATGATGAAAGTTAACATATAGTCAATTAAATTAATGTTGGCTAATCCAATTGATGCACAGAAAGTAAAACCTTGCACCAACACTAGATAATGCAATTTATTGCAGACATAATTGAGCAAATATCAATAAGATAACTTGGAAAGTAAAGGTAGTTAATTTGTCAACCTATAATGTTCATTAGATTATTAAGAATAATTTTAAATGAGAGGGAGTTGGTTGTAATCAAGGTACTAGATAGAAATCTATTGATGCTTTTAGGTGAGTTTAGGATAAAAGGGACTGTAATGGAAATGATAAAGGCTTGGTATTAGGGCCTACCCCCTTACTTCATACACCATAGTAATAAGGGTATCGGGTGCTTAGCTAGAATATACCATTAACCATGCCTTATACTTGACCAAAGCATCAAGTCACCTTTCCCCTTGGTGATGAAATCTAAGTAGGTTGGCATGGGTAGTTAAATATTAAAATGTTTATTGATGTTATATGATTTGGTTATGTGTGCATAAAATAGAAATAGTGAAAATAAGTGGTTAAATTAAAAACCTCCTAATTAGACTATGTGAACTATTCTAAGCATACAAACAATTAAAAAGAAAGATGTGATTAACATACAAGGTAAATTACAAATTTGAAATAAAGTATATTGAAAATACTATATACACAACATACAAAATTAGGTCAACAGGGTCGATTTAGTACTAATGAAGATAGGGTCTAAAAAACCTATTAGGTTGAATAGGTCAAACTAGTTATCTTAGATAGCACATAAAACACAAAATTGGGTCATGTAGGGGTAGTTTTGAAGATTATAAAATTAAAAGGAAAGTATAGAATATAAAGAGATAGAGATTAAAAGACTGACCTTGATGGAAATGAAGCAAATTGTTGATCAAGAACCTTGGAAAATTTTGATCCAATCTGCAAAACTAGATTGAGCTGGTCAACCTAGCTATATAAGAACCTACTGTAATGTGGATAAAAATATGATGGTTAACTTGGTCAACCTAGTAGGCTAAACTAGAATTCTAAAAAGAGTGATAAAACCATATACTAGGTCAATTTGATCAATCTTGTTGCCTGTTCTTATGCACACAAAAAAAACTAAGTCGAGAGAATCAAACCAATATGTCAAAATATATGATAGAAATAATGACAAAAAGAATGAAATAAGTGAAATAAATCTTGCAAGGGTTAGTTTCACATTGGGTTCACCATAATGTATGCAACCATAATTATATGATGTATATGAATTAATCATAGATCAGATAAGATAGAGTACAACTACACTTCTGACTGGGTATACACATGTTAAATAGAAGCATGACCAATGTGGGGATCCACTAGACCCAATTATGGGATCACTTGTCATATAATATCATGCTAGGAAGGGTTCCAAAGCTTACAGTCTAACATAATCACACAACAACCCTAAAAGAGTCCTATGATTTGATATTTTGCTTATGCTAATAGACAAGAAAGAGAGTAAACTATTCTAATAACAAGAAAAGTAAACTAATCTAGTACGCACCAAATCTTATGACACAATATGAGTGGTTAGATACGAAAAAAATCAAATATGTATAGGTAAATTAAATTAAAGTAAGTATGAGAAACACCCTTGCACATAGAATATGAAGAGTAATAATATTTGAGCCAACACTTATGTTACTTCTATCCATTGAAAGAGAGGAGAACAAAGTTAGAATATACTTACCTAAATGTGAACCCATCATGATGCAATCCCTACCTTAGACAATGGGGCTTTATAAGAGGTCTTTGTGGTTCATAAGGATCACTTTGTTAAACCAAAGCATCTAAGACCTATCCACAATACTAGATTCTCCAAAATAAGAAACCTAAGCTAAGACTCCTCAAGTAAACTAGTGGAAAAGTTGATTGTGAAGAAGCAAGAGTGAATAATAACTATTTATTATATATATTAAAAATGACCAAAATGATCTTGTATTTGTAGGTATAACTAACCCTAAAATCATCCAAAAATGTCAATTATGGTAGGTCAACCTAGTTGACCTAGCACATTTTCAGACTAATGCCTAAAGTCTATGTTAGGTTAGTCAAAAGGCTAAGAAACCTAAAGAGCTATAGTGACCCTAAAATACACTAGGACTACTAGGTCGACCTAGTTTTCTAAGCAGGTTAAAAGGGAACCAAATAATAAGAAGAAGAATAAAAGAGTAACATACTAATGGAATGTGCAAGGGAGGGAAAATAGCTTAGGGAAAGGTTTTAGGAGATTAATGGATTGGAAATAATGTGGAAATAAGCGACAATAATCGTAAAAAGCACTAAATGTCTACCCACCCCTTTCCTCATGCACCCCTTAAGGCATGCACTCAAAGAGATTGAGTTGTGATGCATTTTTTAAAGATGTAAAGCATCAATATTTGATAAAATTTAAAAATATTATGTGTATATAAGTACCCTATTGGATATCACCCATAAGGGGAAAGTCATTCTGACTGATGAGATGGAAAGAAACAAATTGCAACTAGACAAATGCAATTCCAAGATTTAACAACCAAGGATGGTCCTTGCTAAGCTCATTCAAGACTATAAATCTTTACACATAAAGGCTGAGTCCATCATTCAGGATTTTGTTTAGTCTACCCAACCCACCTAGTCCCCTATCACTCAGTTGGCTAACGCCTTGAGATCCCCCCCACCGGGTTCCCCTAAAGGGGTCTCCATAAAGTAGTCTCCCTTACAAGTTAAAGGATAAAAGTGACCCCATATGATCTTCCTTGGTAAATTTTTTGAAGGTCCCAAGAATTGCACTCAGGCTAAGGTTTCTAAGGTAAAATAGAACATCTCAATGAAGAATCTTGAAGATGTTGAAGACCCACTGAAGGGACTTTCTTACTAAGTTTCTGTCTAGTTTCCTTTTTTATGGATCTCAGTTTAGTACTATAGTGTTTTTGTTATTTTGGTTGTCCAGCTTTTAATTGAAATATTTAAACTTTTTGTACTACACTTTGGTGGTTTTAGGATCCCTAAAGACTTGGTTTTTACCATATCAAATAAAAATATTAATATTACAATGGCATTTACATAAGAGGGGGAAAATGTTATAGTGTATATACAATGATTTAGGTGTGAAATTGAGTAAGTATATGGGAATAATATATATGCATGTAGTGAATTACAAGACTATATATACAGTGTTTTGGATATATAAAATTTAGTAATTTAATTAAGTAGTTAATCATGATTATTTAGACTACAATGACTCAATATTTATGTTTTGTAATAACTAATAAAAAAGTAATGATTCATAACAAATATGTAGTGCCATGACCATTATATATGTCCATAATTATCTAATTATCTGGATCTAATTAGCAATGACAACTTTATGTTTGGATAAATTTATGGCAAATATATTGATTAACAATGACATATATAGTTGATAATCTTTATTATGGAATTATATCTCTATATCTAACAGCTTTATGTTTAGATTATCAATATATCTAAACAAATTCCATATATTATTTCTACTACATCTATCTTAATTATAAATTGTGGATTTTAGTGGAATTAGATTATCAAATTGTAGAATTATATGTTTATAGTTTTTCCATTAATTGGTATCTACTATATGTCTTGACTGTTCATATTCGTATCTACTTATACACCTTGAATGTTCCATTAAAAATTAATATAAAAATATACTAATTTTATTTCTAATTGTGGACATATGGTGATCTACTAATTTTATGTCTATCTAAAATTAAATTATTTAATGATTACTCTATCTAAAATTACCTTTATTTGTTTATAGTCTAGTTATAAGGAATATATTATTAACATATTAATAGTTTATACTAGTTAATGTTATAGGGATTACTAGATTATCTTGTTAGTTAACTAGATTATCTTCACATATAACTAGGTAATATATATCTAGTGATGATATATGTGTGAGTGATTGTTGATTTAGTATACTTAAAGTACTATAACTGGTAATAGTGTCATTTGTACTACAACTAATCTACTATATATATATATATATATATATATATATATAGTAGATTAGTTGTAGTACAAATTTGGATCAAGGACGAAGTTAAATATCATAGTTTTGTACCCCCTCAGCTTGATATGTTAAATACAAGACTCTTCATTCATAAGTATACATGTACTACTAAAAGTTGATCTAGTGATTGGTGGGTTGCTATATGCCTTGACTGTTCCATTAATGGTTACTATATTTATAGGCTATATGTATTGTTAATGATGAGTATACTATAACATAGTCCACTTATACCTATTGAGAATTATTGGTTAGTGTATTGTTTATTGATCCAGTATAAACTTATGTACAATATGTATTGTGGGTGTGCTAATACATACAAGGGTGTATACATATATAGCTTATGTATATAAATGCATTAGCATGCATTCCTATAGCATATATGTTGACTAGTATGTTGTCATGACTTTGGATGATTCATAAATCTATGTACTTGATGAAACTTTTATGTCTCATATAAGATCAATTAGATATTGTTGAATATTTATATGTGAACCCTGATATGAAAGACTATGTAGTCTAGAAAACTTGTGTATGTAGTTATTTATGATTTGATTATATTAGGATGATATTCTATTTAGTTAGGGATAAAAGCTATGAAGGAGAATTATAGTGTATAATCCCTTATCTTATAAAGATCATCAATATATTTCATGAATAAGAAGTAATAATGATTGTTGAAAGCATATGGAGTCCTTAATTAGAGATATAAATGATTGTTAGTATATAGTAGGGAAAACTAATGTGAGGTCCACATTATGAGTATTTTAATATGTGAAAGTGTTTTGACATATATAGTAGATATTAGTGCATTTTGATGTGTGCCTATAAGTTATATTAGTATGAAATTTAAACATAGGATATACTTGATTGATATAAACTATACTTTCTTGGCTATTATTTAGGATTATGAGACATTTTATTCTTGAAATTGTAAGACTAGTTTTGAATAATTCTATAGTTGTATTCATGAACAATAAACTATGATATTATGGGATGTCATATAGTGTATTATATTTGAAAACTATAGTCTAAATGTATCTTATACCTGGGTGGTACAAACTATAATTGTTATGTCTAGATTCACTCAAACATTTGATGAACTAAATGTATGCATTTTGATTACTTATATGTTTAGCATGTTTTATGCTAAATAGTAGAAAGTATTGTATTATGTGTTCTTACTAAAATTAGAATATATGCAGCCTAATATATATATTATACTGAATTTTTATAATTTTCACTTGTTTTCTTATTAATTATGTAATTAATGATATTGTGGGGATTCACTCATACATTTGATGGATTAAATGTATGCATTTGATTATTTTTGTGCTTATCATGTTTTGTGATTTCTAGTAGTAAGTAATGTGTATGAATCTATTGGTTATATATATATATATATATATATATATATATATATATATATATATATATATATATATATATATATATATGTTTTAACCAAATATTATATTATTAGTACTAATTAAGTAGTAAGATGGACTTCACTAGCTTACTAACATCACAATGCTAGATGAAGGTAATTTGATCAAGTGGTGTGTATGAAATTGACTTATCCTAGAGATCAATAACTATTGAAAATTTTTGCCAAAGTAATGTTAGTGAGACATTGTCATTTCATGTGTATGATTTACATGTTTGTATGATATCTTGTTAGAATGGGTTTCTTTATGATACATCGTATGTTTTATATTAGAAATCATACAACACACATGTATTAGTTTGTCTCTTTAAATTTCCACATAATCACTATTTTTTCATTCATGAAGGGAGGTTCATTCCTTGATGGGGAATTATGTGTGGTATCAATGGTCTATGGTTTATGTGGAAAAGTGCTTAGATGATTCTCTCCCTCCCCATAACAATACTTACTTGGAGATGAAAGTTGAAAATTTTAGAGATATTAGAGTTTGGGAGCTCATGCTTCATGGAACCATGTATCTTGTATCTTGTACATTGTATTGTATTTATTATTTTTGAGACATTATCATTGATGATATGTAACTATCTACTTATTTTTACTTGGTAGTGGCTATATCATTGTACTAGCCATGGAAAGATATTTGTAATTACTTTCCATATTTAGTTATGGTGTGTGTTATATGTTGATAGAGATCAATGACTGTTAGATGTTACATGCTTATTTATAGTTAACATACTTGGCTCTATGTTATATCTGGATCTCTAATTATATTCTCTTGGTAAATTATAATGAAGAATATATTGATCAAATTTTTTAAAAAATATATCACACTTTTCTAAGTCAAACCCAGTGGGGTTATTACATGTAGTATTAGAGTTGTGGCTCAAACTCAAGAACCTAATGAGTCCACTAGAATTTTCATATCCTTTTGTTTATTATAAAGGAGAGTGGTGAAAGCTAGATTATTCAATGAGGGAAATTTAGTGTCAAAGATAGTAACTCTCTATTTGATCCTAACCAATTTGTTACTAAGCAAGTAGCAAAGTTAAATCATATTCTCTCAACCATGAATGAAACAAGGGATCAAATATCAACCTTGGAGTAGAAAGTTCATGGCCATGAAGAGGAAGAACATCAAGATGAAACTCAAGAGCCTTCTTCTAAATAGTAAAACCCTCAAGATGCAAGATCATAGGTAGTATTATACTACTTAAGTGGTATATTTTGGACTTGTAGTGCCTTAGTGCCAATTTCGGCTACACCATGATTGGAGTTGTGAGATTTAGTAGATCTCCATGCATGGATTGATAAATATTATAGGTAATAAACATCCATAATTATTGAAAATGTATTCACTTATGTGTATGAAATGTGTGTGCTATATTGAGTGTATACCTTAGGAGCACTTGTACCCTCTTAGAGGTTTTAAGGGTTGGTTTATCGAGCATTTTGATGGTGATGGTTGTATATGATGTTTAGGTAGGTGAATGCATAGCATAGTTTATGATTCATGAATAAGATATTCCTACACTATTTTTTGATCATTTATATTGACATATTAAGAATGATTACATCCTTTCTTGGTAATCAAGTCATCTTCACCACTTGTGTTTGTGGTGTGAGCGTTTAAAAAGCATGGGATGCTTCTCACTTAAGAATATGTGCATTTTATATAGATTTATGTGTCTTATGTATACTAATCCTAGGAGTGGGGATTCTAAAAGATCATGCATGGATTAGCACCACCTAGTGTAGTGGGAAGTTTCTTTGTAGTGGAGTGTAGATGTCTTTGTTGAATATTATTATGTGTTAAGAGTTGGATTATGGATTGACACTCCATATGTTTATGTGGATTAGGAAGAGGTTTCATCTCACATAGCTAGTATAGAGGTGATTTGTTACTCTCTCACTCTACTTTGACATCATTATAAGACACTGAGTAGATTCTTATTTTTATGATGTTGGTTAAGTGTTCCCTTAATCAGAAACTTATTTTTAAATTAGGAATAGAATGGATTGATGCATTTATGTGGATAATATTTTTCTTTCATTTGTGGGAATAGGCTATGATACTACACTTACAGGTTTGGTAAGTAGGTAATGATTATGAAAACTTGGGTTGTGATGTTTTATTTATACCATGTGAGGGTATTTAAGAGTTTGTTATTGTGTATTTATAGAGTCATACTCACCAGTGCTACTTTATCTAACTTGTGAACTTTGACCACATAGAGATTCAAACCTTGAATATATATTGATTGAAGATTAATATTTATAAGTTTATTATAATCATTATATTATGATTCACCCTTGATTAGATTTATATTAATCTCATCTTGATTAAAACATGCTATTTTTATGAGTCGTATATGTACCTTTCACCTAGATTAAGTATGGAATAGGATGTATAGAACATCTTCATAGTCTAAGGGGTTAAGAAAATTTTATAACATGTTGGGTAGTTATCCAAGCAAGTGGATAGGAATTGTCTCACTTAATCCTTTATAAGGTTTTAAGGCCAATGTGATCCTTAAACTTTGTGTGTTATGTTAATGTTAGCATTATTTCTTCTTAATTATGAATATAACAGAATAGGTTAAGCTATGAAATATGATACTAGCTATGTTTGGCTAATGTAAAGTTAATGCAATTATGGAATGATTTTTCTTATAGATTTTGATACATATGAAATAATTTTAGTGTATATAATTACACTCTAAGATCTATTTGTATAGATTTCTGATACATTGAACCATGTGCACATTTTGGAGATCATTAGGTCATGAGAATCTAAGGAAATAATGGTGAACTAGGAACATGAGTACTAAGAGATGGAGTGGATCCTAGTTGGTTTCATATTGACTTGGTAGTTACTAAATTTGGATCTAACTAGGGGATCTTTTCAAATCTAGGATTTGGCAGGTTGGACTTATCAAATTTAGTCATATGGTTATATGCACATATACTAAGGAATGGTTATTCCTTAATTTAATATACATTAGAAATGTACTATTTCTAGTTCCTATTCAATGTCATAATTATCAAAAGTTATGTAGAGTAGTGATGGTATTAAATTATACACATCATTCTTGCCAGGTTTTCTAAGCACTTTTATCTAGAATGAGAAAAACTCTTTAGGTTAGAGAGATGTGTAGAGGGACTAAGAAGCTTTGTGGAACTTTCCTTAGACATTTTTTGCATTTTTTGATTATTTAATGTGCTTGATATTAAATATTAAATAAAAAAGTTATCAAAA
Source organism: Torreya grandis (assembly GCA_037957365.1). Classification (NCBI taxonomy): domain Eukaryota; kingdom Viridiplantae; phylum Streptophyta; class Pinopsida; order Cupressales; family Taxaceae; genus Torreya; species Torreya grandis. Next base: position 127,088 of record JARHVA010000302.1, on the reverse strand, counting down.
CTTTCACCAAGATATATGGGACCCAATGATCAATCCTATATCGTTTAGGCTTATATTGCCACTATCACTAGCTCTATTACATAATGTCTTCAAGGTATTATTATCCTAAAAATTATATAGCTAATCCTTCACATGTGTTGGATTGAAATTCTTTGAAATTTTTGGACCTTTTCGTGGTTATGGTAGAACCAATCAAAGTAATTAACATTTGCAAACTTTATTTTCATAATAAGAAGATGCCATAGTATAAGGTCTTGTGAGACTAATAATCTACAAATAGTTCTACTTGAGAGGACTATGATGAGTTTAAATTTACAAATTTAATTACTTGATTTTATACTTTAGACTATGTTATCTTTTTGCTAAATAATAATTTTAATTCATAACTTATATTTGAATAAGAGTCATCCAGGATAATGACGATCTTTAGGGGGAAAGGATGTTACATCTAAATTCCTTAGTAAGAAAACTTACTTGATTATTCATGGATATTTATAGTTAACAATTTGATTTGATTATTATTAGCTAAGCCATGATTTATATGTTGTTAGGTGATAGTTGAATGTTACTTTGGTTACATGATTACATTGTTATGAGTTAGTTGTCATGTATATTTTTACAGTATGTTCATGTTGATTTGTTACTTAAGTTGTATTTTATGATGGATATATGTCATTATGTAATGGAATAACTACCTATTTTCAATGAGTTGGATGCATGTGATATTCATCTCCCAAATCCTGATGGAGAGAGAGCATCATGAGAGAGGGTGATGTCGATGGAGTTACTGGGAGATAACATAGGAATGGATAGAACCTTGCACACACCACATTAGATAGTATATATTATATGCATTATTTGAATGATTATCATAGAGTGTTTTGGATGATTTTTGTATTTTTAAAAATATTTTTGCATATTAGTTATGTGTTAGTTATGATTTATGCCATACGTGAAAATAAATCATGTGTGATTGCATTAAGGATAATACAAGTAATTTTAAATGTAAATGTTGTAGTATAATTATGTTATTCTCTTTTCCTCATAATTATTAATGTTTTTGTGAGAACATAAAATTGATTGATTAGTACCTTGTTACTACTACATCTAACCTAACCTAGACATTGTTTGAAAATAACAGAGTCTATGGTACTAATCCAAAATTAATGATTAATGAGTTAATTATTTACCTAAAAATAAAGTGATTATTTGTTTTTGATTAAGTAAGGTGGAAAACCAGGGGTTGAACCCTATAAAATCAAAAAAGACAAGAAGGTAGGCCAACAAAAGCTGCCAGCATAGGAATAATGACATAGCTAAGAAACACAGTCAAAAGCAAAACAAAAATAATGGAAAGACCAGAGTTAGAAAGGTCAAAACTACATAACTATAAAAGTAAAAAAATCCTCAAGTGTCTCATTCTCCACATTGTTAGCATTCCTAGGATTACCCACCACTTCCAACATAGACATATTCAGCAAAATTGTATTTCGAAGGCCTTTGGCGAAGACCTTTTCTAGTTTTTGAATTCGGTCCTTCAAGGCCCCAGTTTTAGTTTTCTAATCATTCTTATTCTTCATATCCTCACCAGCTTCCTCGACATGCATCTTTCCCTTATTGTCATTAGTTCCCATAGAGTCATCACCCTGCTCTTCAGTGACCTCAAGAACCTGAGAAGCCTATTTCCCTCCTGTGTCCTCCAAAATTTCCTAGATTTTTAGCTCTTCAAACTCTTTATCCTAGGTTGTTTCATCCAAATAACTTTATGAATAATTAATCAGCCTAGCCTTCAAGGCTAGTTTTCTAGCAATCCTCCCCAACTTGTGCACTCTAGAAGGGAAACCTTCCTTACTTATTTTGGAAGGCTTGTGAGGTTTGCCACCTTGGCCCCCCGTGTCCTTGCCTGAATTCCTATGGGTCCCTTTTGTATTCTCTTCAAAATTTTCTTCTTCTCCATCAACCTTCCTCTTCTTTCCCTTTTTACTCACAAGGGAGCTGGGGGTATTAACAAGAGTCTTAACGGGGGTGGAAAAAGGGGCATCATTGGTTTTGGTAGGAGAAGGGGAAACCCATGATTCATCAATTGCATCGCCAGACACTAGGTTTGAGGGAATGTCTTCATTAACACCTCTAATATACCTATTTGGCTCGAGGGTGTGGTGAAAATTATATAGACAAAAAATAAGCCCCTAGTGTAGGGGAATAGGTTTTATGTCTGGCTTCTTGGCCATTTTGGCTCTCACCCTCAGGATAGAGTGTTCCAATGAGGAAAGTAGGTAGAAAGGAAAGTTGATAATAGCATTGCATCTAAAATGATTTAACAAAGGAAGGTGGTAGTTATAAAACCTGGTATAATGCCCCTCGAGAGTGAAGTATTTCATGAGAATGTATAGACACCATCCCATGGCTCTAGAAGTTTGGCATGTTTGAACCCTTCTTGATATGGGATGAGTTCCTCTCCTTCACCCAAAAACTATTTGTGACTAGCCAAATCCATGATTTTGGTTTTCCTTTCAAGCTTTAAACCCTGTATAGTCATTCTTGTGGCCATAAAAATCACCTTTTCAAATATTTCAAGGCTAATACTGCCCACAGTAACCTGCCTATTCAACCAAGATCTTGTGAACTGCTTAGACAAATTTTTGTCATAACCATTCAACCTTTCCAAATAGGGGTTGATACCTCCTTTATAATAATGCCAAACTAATGGGTTGTCTTTAAGTTCATAGCAGGAGATAGGTTCAGTCTAAATACGGTCTCCCCTATTTTGTGATTGCAGACCCAGCTAATGAAATTCCTAATTTCTACCTTGAGCTTCAAATAAGTAGCTAGCCCTAGCTTCTGTTTGCATTGAATGTAGATGTGAAGGCTCATTTTACGAAATTTCCTACCGTGGTGATGTCTACTTCCATGCTTGAAAATAATTTCCCCTTGGTTTTCATGATGCGACTCTCGCACCTCCCCCTCATGATACAAAGAATTAATAATGATAATCAAGGAAGTACTAAGGTTATCATTTTTTGAGATCCTTGATGGCCTTCTCCATGTAGACCACCTTTTAAAGCTATCTTTGTCATCAATGTATATCATTCCTGATCTGTCATCTCCTTCTGAATGATCTCTCTAATGTTTAGGGGAATATGAGCATCTTGTCACCATACCCTCCATCCTGAGAATTGCTGACCAAGGTTGGCACAAGCATCAACAACCCTATTGCCTTCTCTATAGGTATGGGTAATCTCAACTTTAGAAAACTTTTGTAAAAGAAACTGGATATCAGTAATGATGTCTTTTATCTAGATTCTAACATTAGATGCTTTATAACGGCATCTATTACCATCTTATAATCTCCTTGAATATTCAAATTTCTTATTCCTAAGGATATAGCTAACTTTAATCCACATAGTAAAGCCATAGCTTCAACATAGTTATTTCTCTGGCAACCAATTCCACCAGCATAGACAATAGACATCCATCCTTTTTCATTCCTTATAATTCCTCCTCCACTAGCTTTACCACTCAACTTGGATGCCCCATCAAAGTTGAGTTTCATCCAATTGGGTTTAGGTGGTATCCATTTACTATGAAGTCTCTATAGAATTTTGGAATTATCATGCCCAGGGATAAGGTTTAAAACCCTCCATTTGGCTACAATTTGTCTTTCAAATTGAGATAGGGGTTTCTCCGTAACACTAATATGAGCTATTATAACACTTTCTAGGATGGTCCTAGCAAAGGAGTTAAACACCTAAGAAGCATTTCTAGTAGTGCCCCTAAAAAATTTATGATTGTGCTCTTTCCATAAATTCCAACTTAAACATGGCAGAGCTTGCTTCCATAATTCCTTAATCCAAGGATGTGTGAAGGTTGAGTTCTAACTAATAATTACTTCTTTAAGGTCAGAATTGCAAACCCATTCAATACCAAAGTTGTTAAGAATTGTGCCCCATAAATCCTGGGCAAACTCACAGTGGATAAATAAGTGTGAAACTGATTCCTCTTTTAAAACACAAAAACCATCTGTTTACCAAAGTAAACCCTCTCTTTTGAAGGTTGTCCTGAGTAAGGATTTTGTTATGGGCAGTAGCCCACCAAAATAAGATAATATTTGGAATAAGTTTATGATTCCAAACCTTTTTCCATACCTCCTTATTTTGAGCTTCAAGAGTAAGCAGATGGTAGGTAGATTTGATAGAGAACGATCCATTCTTATCTAGCCACTAGTATTGTTCATCCTCCTGAGGGAAGAGCGAGATTATGATCTCCTGAACACATTGTTGGATCTCTTAGATTCTTGGGAGAAGCTCAGGCTTGTGCCCACAGCAATTCAAAAGGTTCTTCCAGCTCCTTATCCCATTGTTGTTTTCCAAATGGGTAGTCAAGTTAGAAATTTATCCATAGTTTCCTTGAGAGATGAAAGCCTTGTCCCTTAACCAAGTATCCTCCCAGAATTTAATTTGTCAGCCATTTCCAAGATTCCATCTAATTCCCTATTTGAGAAGGCTTCTACTTTTTAGTATTTTATTCCATATCACAGACCCCTGGGGTAATCCCACCTGTTGAAGAAAGTTGGAATCATCAATGTTATGCATGTATTTGGCATACATTATTTCCCCCCACTCACTGTTGTTATGGATCAAGTTCTAACTAACTTTTGAGAGAAGGGCTTTATTCATGTTCCTGATGGATCTTATATTAAGTCCACCATGAGATTTTGGGAGACACACTTTTTCCCATCTGACTAAAGACATTCTCTATTTGTCTTCCACTCCCATCCATAAAAATTTCCTTTGGATCTATTCCATCTTTTCAACAAAATATGTAGGAATTTTAAAAAGAGACATGAAGTAAGAATACCTTGCAATGATGCATGAAGAAGTTGCAGCTTACCAGCACTGCTGAGTAGTTTCCCCTTCCACCCAAGAAGTTTCCTTTGTGTTATTTCCACAATTCCATTCCAAAAACCTAGAGATACCTCTTTGACTGAGAGTGGGAGACCCAGGTAGGTAGCTGGTAGGCTAGCTTCAACACATTCTAATATATCAATGATTATATGTCTAAGTTCATTGGAAGTGTTGAAGAAGTACACATTGCTTTTCTAAAAATTTATGCTTTGTCCTGAGTCTCTAGCATAATCATTTAATATATTCTTCCATCTTCTAGCTTTGATCACTGATGAGATGCCAAATAAGATGGTATCATCTACAAACTGTTGTATAACCATAAGATCAAGGGAAGAGGTAGGTTTGATGCCTACTAGCTTTTTTGAGACTATATTAGCTTGTATGTATCTTCCCAGTGCCTCAACCATAATGATGAATAGGTATGGGGAGAGAGGGTCTCCTTGATGAATTCCTCTGAGGATGAGAAAAACCGTCTAGGAACACCATTAACCAGCATTGAGAATTTAGCAGAAGAGACCACATTCCATAATAAGCAAGACAATTTATCATTAAACCCAAATTTTTTGATCACTTGGAATAGAAAAGTCCAAGACACTCTATCATAGGCTTTAGAAATGTCAAGCTTAAGGTCCATCTCAGGGATTCTACTCTTATCCATGGAGTGAATAGTCTCATGTGTGGTGATCACAGCATCAAGAATCTGTCTGCCCAAGATGAAACCTTTTTGAGTAGGAGAAATAATTTTGTCAAGCAAGGGTTGAATCCTCATGACTAGTAGTTTAGTACATAACTTATACACATTGTTACATAAACTAATGGGTCTAAAATCAGTGAGGTGTGAAGGTTGAGATTTTTTAGGAAAAAGTACGATGAAAGTATTATTAACTTATTTCAATAGTTTTCTAGATCTGAAAAAATTGCGAACGGCAGTTGTGAGGTCCGCTCCTATAATCTCCCAATATTCCTAAAAGAATATAGGAGGAAAGCCATCAGGACCTGGGGCTTTAAAATCACCCATGGAGAATAAAACAACATGGACTTCTTCCTCGGATATAGGCTTTAACATTTCTAGATTATCTTCTTCTGTTATCAAACAGGGGATTTTACCAATGAATTGATTCAGGGATCTATCAATTATATCATTATTGTTTTCTTCCATAAGCAGGTTCTGAAAGAATGCCTTGGCTTGCTCCCCTATTTCATTATCCTCAGTAATAATGTCACCATTATCTAGGACAAGCTTAGTTATTGAGTTGGCTTTCCTATGTTTCATAGCTGAGAGATGAAAAGAGAGAAAGGATTATTTGTTTATTATTTGGTCATAATAATATTAAGTCATTTAGGAAAAATGAAAATAGGAAAAAGAATAAAATAAATAAAAACAAAAAGAATAAAACAAAAGAAATAAAAGAAAGGAAGGCAATTTTTAAAGAAGGCGTATCCATATAATGGAAAAAGCCTTTCAATAATTTTTTTTTAAAAAAAAGATAATGATATTTAATTAACTAAAAATAATTCTTGCATAAAAGAGAGAAGGGAGGCACAATGGGAAAAAAAAAGAGAAAGGGAAGATAGTAGAGAGAAGGAAAAAGTAAGGGGGGAGAGAGAGAAAGTGGATAATAAGTTTGATGAGTATAGTCATTTTAGTATGGAATGCTTTGCCATGTACGTGAAGTAATTGAAATTATTTATGTGGAATTTAGCAAGATTTTCTATGAACTATGGTAATATAGATATAAATTTGTGTATGAAAATACTCATAATAGAAATTGTTTGTATTTAATTTTCAAACAAGACAATTATAAAAACACATAAGCTAAGTATAGTTGAAATATGGACTATTGTGTATAAAAATACACCCTAAGATATTGAACAATTGAGTGTATGCAACATGTTTATGGTGTATGTTGAATTTGGTCTAGTATGAATTGATCTAGGTGATCTGTATACTATAATTATTATGTTAAAAAAAGATAAAAAGTAATGATTTATATTAATATGTAGAGTTCAAGATGATGATGAATATTATAACCACATAGAGTTATACTTTATCAGTCCAACTAAATAATCTTACCTTGTTTTACTAGTATGCAATTGTAAGAGATGATGATTAATATTAAGATTATTTATTTATTTATTTATGGCTTTGATACTTACTGATAAAATAGAAACCCTATGACAATTACACAATATGTTTAAATAAATACTCTTAACCATTTCATTGAATTTTGAATCTATTTGATGTTTAAGGAGAAACAGAGATGGGGGTAGGGATTAGAGATTGGAAAGAACCTAGATTGGTTGTGTGCCATATCCAAATGATGTTGAGCACTCCTCTTTAGCTAGGGAGGACTACCTATGAATAAGAAAGCACTACCACTAAAATATTTGTTAGTAGATACATGAGTGGGATGCCAAGCTACGTGCTTTTTCTTAGAAGTGTCAAATTTCCTTAGGGATGGTAGTCCACTTTTTGAAACAAAATGGTAATGAATAACAAAATGAAAGAGAGAGTAAGATAGAGATGTTTGCACCATTCTTACAGTCTAAGTGTAGCAGAAAGTGACACAATATAGGCAATATGAGTTATTAGTGCTTTTAGATATTGTTTGGGTAGGCTTAGGGAGGTTAGTGGAAATACATAGTCACCAACGTCAGTTAGGCTACTAATGTTAGTTATGTGATCAATGTTGATAGGGGCAGTAGGTTCTCAGGAGGTTATAATAGACTTTTCTAAGCTGGGAGGTGGATGTTAGCTAGGTTTATGAGTTTGGAAAGAGTCGTAAGGGAGTGGATAAGACTTATGTGAGTCTAGATAAAAGGTTGGTATATTTGGATTACAAGAAAATAGGTGGAGTTTTATAACTCCTACATAGGGAGAGTCAAGATGTTTGTAAAATGATAAATAGTATAATGTGAAGTAATTATAAAATGGCTATTTAAAGGAATTACAAAACATAGAGATATACTTAGCTAATGAAATGGATGAACCATAAATGCCAAATAGATGGCTCTAATGAGGCATGTTGAAGCAATAGGTGAATAGGAAAAATACTTGTGTGATGTCAGTTTAGAAGAATCCAAGCTCTATACAGTTTATTAATTCTTAATCTAGACTAATTTGTGTAGAGTAACGGTAAGATTGGATGTAGAAATTTGAATACTAAAGCATGTATATGAAGGATTAAGTTTTTATAATTTTTGTTGATGTAAATATTAGATTAGAATTTGGCTTAAGTAATTGACGTTGGTGGTCCCACCAATGTCAGTCATGAGTTGACCGATGTCGGCAGCATGAGAATAGGTAAAAGGGATATTTTTAGCCTATTTTTGTTCTTTCTCCTACCAAGTGTGGTAGCCATTAGGAAATGGTAGAAATGTGAGGTTAAAAAGGACGTAGTTATTTAGGAATTTATGTTTGGGGTAAGAACAAGTAATGGGTAGTTAGGATTAGGGGACTAAGCTTTGAGGTGACTCAGAGGGTAAAAATTGGTCTTAGGATAAGGTGGCCAGGTAAAGTGGTATAAGTAGTTTTTAATTAACTTAATTAAATATTTTAAATTAATTAAATGTGTGAGGGGTGAAAACATGGGTTAGGAAGACTAAGTATTAAAAGGGGCTCAAGGGGGGTTTTAACACATGGAGTTATGCACATGTGTAACATAATTTTGGTGTCTACATTTAACCCTTTTTATCTTTTAATTTATATTGACAGGTTACAAGATAAAAATAGAAGTTGGATGCTCCAGGTATGGGATGAGGTATTGCCCCTCAAAACAAAAAATAATAGAGGAGAATCTAGAATCAGGTACCAATTTGATAAGGAGTTAATTGGGTAGGTGGATGTTGAGTGAGAGCATATATCAGTACTTGTATGTATACTACTATGAGTTATAGTCAATAAAATCAATAGCAGGTAAAGGTGAGGAGGACTTAGATAGAAATAACCAAATCATATCTTATAAGTGATAGTTGTTAAGGTTAAAATGATCAAAGTTGTAGCTCTAATGGTCCATCTGTTCCAAGTATATAAGGTAGGAAGTGATCCTAGTAAACATAAAAGGTTACAAGTGATAAGATGAGTATATTTGTGATACAAAACCCTGATATACATACATGTGTACAATATATAACTATAGTGAGGTAGCATAAATTGTCAAGACAAGCAATATAAGGGTGGTTCAAAAGGGTCAATGGTCAAGGAGATATTCATAATCACTAGTTAGACTCATCGTGGGTAGAGATTTAAGTGATCTCTAAGGTTTGTTATCATGGTTAGGGAGATATATGTGATCTCTAAGGTTGATTATCATGGTCAAGGAGGTATATGTGATCTCCAAGTTGCCTTGAATTGAGGGTGTAGTCTAAAGAGTGGTGGTTGGGGTTAAAAACTCTAATTTTAATGTTGTTGATGTTAATTATGCCATCGATGTCAGTAGTAATTATTATCAACATCAGTGTCTTAAGTCAAGACTGTCGATGTCAATGGGTGACTAAACCTAACAAAAAAGGGTTTAGCAGCCCATCAAAACTCATTTACAATATTTAATTAGAGAAAAAGAGTTCTGGGTGGGTAGAGATGGCAAAGCTATGAGGGGATGCAACTAGAGGTGTGCCACCATAATTGGCAATTATTATAGCCCTGAGGAGATGGATATATGAGGTAATATCCTCATTGAGTTAAATTTTAATTTTAAGTAGTTAATGTGGCATTTGAGCTAATTTGGTGTGGTTAGGGGGTGAGAGGGTAATTAGAGGGGTAGGAAATGGGTTGAGGTTAGGTTTAGGTAAATTTGGGATGGGTTTGGGATTAGTTTGGAGGGAAAAACTTAAATTTGAGAGATGGGTTATTTCTCCCTAGGGTCAAACTCACTAATATTAGTAGGGTTCATCGACATCAGTTGATAAGGCACTAAGGTCAGCTAACATCTGATACTAATGTTGATAGCCTTAACTAATGTTGATCATAGGAGATAACCCTAAATAATAATAAAAGACCCATTTTATATCCTTAGTTAAGTTATTCATCAAGCTTAATGGTCGAGCTAGCCTTAGAAGACCCTATGTCAATTGAGTGCTATCTACATAGCCTAGTTGAGGGCCTTAGGTCAATGTATTTCTCCTAGTGCATAGGGAAATAGGGTGAGGTATGTTTAAAATTTTATTAAGGGAAGTGTTTATAAAAAGGGAGGTTGAAATAGGTCATAAGACCTAGCACTTAAAAGATAGGTCATGGGATTGAGGGTGTGAGATAGAGGCCATGGGGCCTAGAGTTTAAGATATAGGCTATGGGGCCTAGAGTTATGAGATAGCTAGTTAGGCCTAGGGTTGAGAGATGGGTAGTTAGGCCTAGGGTTTAGAGATAGGTAGTTAGACCTAGCATTTATGTGGGTTAATAGGTTAAATAGTTAGGTGGGTATATAGTCGAGCTAACCTTCAAAGACCCCATGTTGATTGAGTGTTACCTACATAGCATGGATGAGGGCCCCAGGCCAATGTAGTCCTCCTAGAGAGAAGGTAAAAAAGGGTGGAGGTTGATATTGGAAAATATGTGACTTGAGTTTTTTGTGTGTGTATACAGGCTAGGTAGGAGTCAATGTTACAAGATTGACTACTTATTATGCTAATAAGGATGATGAGGGATGTCACTAGAGAAGAGTGGTAGTACATGGTGATGATACTACTTCTTCATGACCATGACTATAACTATGAAGATTTTGAGTGTCATATGATATTGATGTTATTATATATTTTGTATACACACTGGCCTATGAGCTGATGATGAGAGATATACCTTTTTTTTAGAGAGACATGTTGTATATGATCCATTGATGTACACTCATATTCAATGTATATATATGAGAGTTTGTAATTTTGAGATGTGTTGATGTGATGGTGATGATGTTATAAGTTATTATAATGATGTGGATGTTTATGTTATGTGAATGTTATGTTAATGTTGAGCATTTTAGTTGAGTTAGACTAGCATTTCCCATAGGTGTGATGGTATATGCATAGTTGATTTGTTAACTTCATCTTATTATTTTTCCATAATTGTGATGGTGTATGCTTAAAATGAATGGGTTGGGTATGTTATTTTATTTTAGAAATTTTTCCATATTTGTGATGGTGTATGCTTAAAATAAATGGAGTATGCTTGATAGTTTTCCTATTAATTTTTGTTTATAGAAACTATGGTTGCATGTGTGGTAGATTTCTCATGAGCAATGGTTTGTTAGTTTTAGTATATTTTTGGGTAGTTATTTGAGTATCCTTACTTGATATGGATATGTGAGTGATAATAGTTATTAAACACATAACTCTAAGAATCAAGAATGATTGGTAGAAAGGTGAGAAGGTGATTGAATATTTTTGGTGAGATGCAATCTTAGAAGAGAAATTAACATGTGATTAGGATGGGAAAGAAAGAGGCATGATGCTCGTGTATTGTCAAAGATCATAATCACAACATAAATAGGCTTAGGAATATAAGCCTCTTTCATGCTTTTCTTACTTAACCCATTTTATTTGTTAGAGAAGTGTCATACTCACCTTGTGTCAAGTGAGTTCAACATCCTTTGAAAGAGTATGAGGGGAAAAGGGTAAAAATAATGAGAGTCTTTGGGTAGCGTAACCTTTTTAATGGGGATGGTATGCCCCTTCTATGGGTGACCTGAGAACTACTCTAGGTAATTCCATGACTTAAAGTTTTTTTTTTGTTTTTGTGTAACTTAATCAATGTGGGAAGCCTATAATGGGATTTTATTTGTGTTGAGGTCATATAAACTTGATCAATATGAGAAGCTTCTTAGTCATTATTTCCCTTGATAACAAATCTAGGCTTAGCCATCCTTCAAGGGAGTGGTCTAAGATTTTGTTTTCATTTTTAATAGCTGTCCTTCAAGGGAATAGTCTATTTAGTGTATCAAGGAGAAGTCATGTAGTTTTACTTCAAGGGATTAGTCTAAATTAAGAATCATGACCTGAGAGATTATAACTTGTCTATGCATCCCACTTTTTTAAACCTTAGTCATGGACAGGACTATAAAGACTTAGGGGTTTTCCACTTTGATGGCAAAACCATATCACTTCATAGGTCAAATAAGTGTGTGGGATTAAGGGTTAAGAGGAAGGGATATGAATTTAATAGAGGTTGCTCAAGGGATGAGCTCAAGTTAAACATGATGTGAAGCATCACTTGATTAACAAAAGAATGGTCATAGGTGCAAAGCATTTAAATGCTTAGATTCTAGCCTTCCTTTAAGAGAAAATAAGTGATAAGTTCCTGAGCCATACTTGTGAGTTATGATGTAGGGTCCAAGCCAATTAGGAGCAAACTTACCATGTGTCCTTTTCTTCATGTTCATCACATGTTGATTTTCATTTAAGATGAGATCTTTGATAATGAAATCTCACTCCTTGATATTTTTATTGTAAATGCATTTGATATGTTCTTGATAGATTTGGAGGTGGTTGAGGGCTATGAGATGGTGTTCATCAAGTAACTGAATTTGAGCTAAACATTCTTGGCAAAAGTCATTGTTAGTATGTCTTTTAGAGAAATTCATAGAGAATTAATTTGGACTTTAAGAGGCAAAATAGCTTCCATCCCATAGACTAAGGAAAAAGGTGTAGCACATATAGGGGTTTAAATGCCAGTATGGTAAACCCATAAAGTAAAGGGAATGTGTGTGTGCCAATCCTTGCTCGTATAATTGACTACCTTTATGAGCATTTTGGTTAAGGTTATGTTAGAAGATTTTGCCTATCCATTTACTTGTGGATAAAATGATGATGAGAAGATTAATTTTATTCCAAAGGTGTCACAAAGATTTTGGATAGTTTTTTTTTTGAAATATTTGTCATTGTCTATTATAATTCTATGGGGGAAACCAAAATTATAGATGATGTAATGGTTGATAAAGTTAATAATTTTGTCAGCCTTAGTGGAAATGAGAAGAATGGCCTCCACCCACTTGGTAAAGTATTTAGTAGCAGTATTGATAGAACGGTGATAGAGTGATGAATGAGGGTTAATCTCATTAATTAGATCCAAACCCCATTAGGAAAAGGGCCATAATTATTTTATGACTTGTAATGCATGGCTTGGAACATGCAGGAGATTAGCATGTTATTGACATTTGAAGCACCACTAAATGTAATCACTATAGTCTTGATGGAGTGTTGGACAATAATAGCCAAGTCGAAGGATACACTAAGAAAATATGTTACCATTAAAATTTCCACCACAAATCCCATCGTGGACTTCCTTAATGGTGAAGGGGGTTTTAGCACTAGTGAGGCATCTAAGGAGGAGACCATCAAAACATCTCTTGTAGAGCAGTCCCCCTAACATAGTGTAATGAGTGGCACATTTCATGAAGGCACATCTACCATTATTAGAGATTTTGGAAGGGGTAATAGAAAAGGAAAGGTAACCCATGAGTTTATTGTACCATAAGTCATGTGCGTTATGTGTTACATTGCCTATAAAAAGGATGTTAGTTGATACATAGGAGGGTAAAGTTAAGTGATGTATAGTGACATATATTTTTGAGGAAGATGGTAAAGAGGGTATGTGTGAAGTAAGAGAAGATTTTATGTTAACAAACTTTTTTGTAGATCGAGGAATAGTTTGTAAGAGGTAGGATTCGAATGATTCCAATAATGTATCTACACAATACTCATATCATTACAAAATTTCATTTTTACATAGGTAAGAACCATTAACCTAATTAACCACTAATAAGGAGTCACTAAAAATGGTTATTAATTTAAAACCCAAGAAAATAGCCATTTGAAGCCCTAATATCAAGGCTTCATATTCAACCATATTATTAGTACATTCAAAATATAGTTTAAATGACAATGGCATAGGCTCACCATCAAGAGGATTGAGGATGACCCCCGCACCCCACCGTGTTGAGGTTTAGATCCATAAAATAACATCATCATTTGATAGGAGATGTCATTAGTGGAGAGAGTTGTGATACATTTATTGTTATTTTATTTCAGCTTTTTTTCCATATTTGATATGGTGTATGCTTAAAATAAAGGGAGTAGGCTTGATAGTTTTCCTATTTATTTTTGTTTATAGAAAATATGGTTGCATGTGTGGTAGATTTCTCATGAGCAATGGTTTGTTAGTTTTATTATGGTTTTGGGTAGTTATTTGAGTATCCTTACTTGATATGTATATGTGAGTGATAATAGTTATTAAAAACATAACTCTAAGAATCAAGAATGATTGGTAGAAAGGTGAGAAGGTGATTAAATCTTTTTAGTGAGATGTAATCCTAGAAGAGAAATCGACATGTGATTGGGATGGGAAAGAAAGAGGGATGATGCTCAGATATTAGCAAAGACCATAATCATAACATAAATAGGCTTAGGAATATGAGCCTCTTTCATGCTTTTCTTTTTTAACCATTTTATCTGTTAGAGAAGTGTCATACTCACCTTGTGTCAAGTGAGTTCAAAGTCCCTTGAAAGAGTATAAGGGGAAAAGGGTTAAAAGAATGAGATTTTCTAGGTAGCATAACCTTCTTAGTGGGGATAGTATGCCCCTTCTATGGGTGACCTGAGAGCTACTCTAGGTAATTTCATTACTAAAAGTTTTTTTTTTTTTTTGTTTTTTTGTTTTTATGTAAGTTGATCAATGCAAGAAGCTTACAATGGGATTTTGTTTGTGTTGAGGTCATATAAAGATGATCGATATGAGAATATTCTTAGTCATTATTTCCCTTGATAACAAAGCTTTTCTTAGCCATCCATCAAAGGAGTGGTCTAAGAATTTGTTTTTAATTTTTCATAGCTGTCCTTCAAGGGAACAGTCTATTTAGTGTATCAAGGAGAAGTTACATAGTTGTCCTTGAAGGGAGTAGTCTACGTTAAGAATCATGACCTGAGAGATTATAACTTGTCTATGTATCCCATTTTTATAAAAACTTTAGTCATGGATAGGACTATGAAAGCTTAGAGGTTTTCCATTTTGAGGGCAAAACCATAGCACTTCATAGGTAAACTAAGTGTGTGGGAATAAGGGTTAAGAGGAAGGGAGATGAATGTAATAAGTTTGATCAAGGGATGATCTCAAGTTAAACATGAGGTGAAGCATCACTTGATTAACAAAATAATGGTCATAGGTGCAAAGCATTTAAAGGCTCAGATTCTAGCCTTCCTTTAAGACAAAATAAGTGATAAGTTCTTGAGCCATACTTGTGAGTTGTAATGTAGGGTCCAAGCCAATTAGGAGAAAACTTACCCTATTTCCTTTTCTCCATGTTTTTCACATGTTGATTTTACTTTAAGATGAGATCTCTGATAATGAAATCTCACTCCTTGATATTTTTATTATAAATGCATTTAATACATTCTTGATAGATTTGGAGGTGGTTGAGGGCTATGAGATGGCATTCATCAAGTAACTAAGGTTGAGATAAACATTTTTGGCAAAAGTCATCATTAGTATGTCTTTTAGATAAATTCAAAGAGAAGGAATCTAGACCTTAAGAGACAATATAGCTTCCATCCCATAGACCAAGCAAAAAGGTTTAGCACTTATAGGGGTCTGAATGCTAGTATGGTAAGCCCATAAAGTAAAGGGAATGTGTGTGTACCAATCCTTGCTAGTATAATTCACTAACTTCATGAGGATTTTGGTTAAGGTTTTGTTAGCAGCTTTTTCCTATCCATTTTCTTGTGGATAGTATGATGATGAGAAGATTAATTTTATTTTAAAGGTGTCACAAAGATTTTGGATAGTCTTTCCTTAGAAAGATTTGTCATTGTCTATTATAATTTTATGGGGGACAACAAAATGATAGATGATGTATTGGTTGATAAAGTCAATAATTTTGTTAGCCTTAGAGGAAATGAGAAGAATGGCCTCCACCCACTTGGTAAAGTATTCAGTAGCAGTACTGATAGAACGGTGATAAAGTGATGATTGAGGGTTAATCTCACTAATTATATCCAAACCCCATTAGGAGAAGGGCCATAATTATTTTGTGACTTATAATGCATGGCTTGGAACATGAAGGAGGTTAGCATGTTATTGACATTTGAAGCACCATCGATTGTAATCATTATAGTCTTGATGGAGTGTTGTCCAATAATAACTGAGTTGAAGGATACGCTTAGAAACTATGTTACCATTGAAATGTCAACCACAAATCCCATAATGGAATTATTTAATGGTGAAGGAGGTTTTATTAATAGTGAGGTATCTAAGGAGGAGACCATCAAAACCTCTCTTGTAAAGCAATCCCCTTAGCATAGTATAATGAGTGGCACATTTTATGAAGGCACATCAACCATTATTAGAGAGGTTAGAAGGGGTAATAGAAAAGGAAATGTAATACATAAGTTGCTTGTACCATAAGTCATGTGGGTTGTGTGTTACATTGCCTATAAAAAGGATGTTAGTTGATATATAGGAGGGGAAATTTAAGTGATGTACAGTGACATATATTTTTGAGGAAGATAGTAAAGAGGGTATGTGTGAAGTAAGAGAAGCCATTATGTTAACAAAATTGTTTTTATATTGAAGAATAGTTTTCAAGAGGTAGGAGTCAAATAATTCTAATAACGTATCTACACGATACTTATATCATTACATAATTTCATTTTTACATAGGTAAGAACCATTAACCTAATTAACCACTCGTTGGGAGTCACTAAAAATGGTTATTAATTTGACACCTAAGAAAATAGCCATTTGAAGCCCCAAGATAAAGGCTTCATATTCAACCATATTAGTAGTACATTCAAAATATAGTTTAAATGACAAAGGCATAGGCTCAACATCAAGAGGAATGAGGATGACTCCCATACCTTGACCGTGTTGAGGTTTAGATCCATCAAATAACATCATCATTTGATAGGAGATGTCATCAGTGGAGAGAGTTATGATAGATTTATTTTTATTTTATTTTAGGTTTTTTTTCCATTTTTTAGATGGTGTATGCTTAAAATAAATGGAGTAGGCTTGATAGTTTTCCTTTTTATTTTTGTTTATAGAAACTATGGTTTCATGTGTGGTATATTTCTCATGAGCAATGGTTTGTTAGTTTTAGTATGGTTTTGGGTAGTTATTTGAGTATCCTTAATTGATATGGATATGTGAGTGATAATAGTTATTAAACACATAACTCTAAGAATCAAGAATGATTGGTAGAAAGGTGAGAAGGTGATTGAATATTTTTGGTGAGATGTAATATTAGAAGAGAAATCAAAATGTGATTGGGATGGGAAAGAAAGAGGTATGATGATCGCGTATTGGCAAAGACCAAAATCATAGCATAAATAGGCTCAAGAATATGAGCCTCTTTCATGCTCTTCTTATTTTAACCATTTTATTTGTTAAATAATTGTCATACTCACCTTGTGTCAAGTGAGTTCAAAGTCCCTTGAAAGAGTATGATGGGAAAGGGTAAAAAGAATGAGAGTTTTTTGGTAGTATAACCTTCTTAGTGGGGATGGTATGCCCTTTCTATGGGTGACCCAAGAGCTACTCTAGGTAATTCCATGACTTAATTTTTGTTTTTTTGTTTTTGTGTAAGTTGATAAATGTAGAAAGCCTACAATGGGATTTTTTTTGTTGAGGTCATATAAAGTTGATCAATATGAGAAGCTTCTTATTCATTATTTCCCTTGATAAAAAAGCTAAACATTCTTGGAAAATGTCATCATTAGTATGTCTTGTAGAGAAATTCAAAGAGAAGGAATTTGGAGCTTAAGAGGCAAAATAGCTTCCATCCCATAGACCAAGGAAAAAGGCATAGCACCTATAGGGGTTTGAATGCTAGTATGGTAAGCCCATAAAGTAAAGGGAAAATGTGTGTGCTAATCCTTGCTAGTATAATTGACTAACTTCATGAAGATTTTGGTTAAGGTTTTGTTAGAAGCTTTTGCCTATCCATTTGCTTGTGGATAGTATGATGATGAAAAGATTAATTTTATTCCAAAGGTGTCATAAAGATTTTAGATAGTATTTTTTTTGAAATATTTGTCATGTATGTTATAATTTCATGGGGGACACCAAAATTATAGATGATGTAATGGTTGACAAAGTCAATAATTTTGTCAGCCTTAGTGGAAAGGAGAAGAATGGCATCCACCCACTTGGTAAATTATTCAGTAGTAGTATTGATAGAACGGTGACAAAATGATGAATGAGGGTCAATCTCACTAATTAGATCCAAATCCCATTAGGAGAAAGTCCATAAGTATTTTGTGACTTGTAATGCATGGCTTAGAACATGCAAGAGGTTATCATGTTATTGACAATTGAAGCACCACTGAATGTAATCACTATAGTCTTGATAGAGTGTTGGCCAATAATAGCCAAGTCGAAGGATACGCTTAGAAACTATGTTAGCATTGAAATGTCTACCATAAATCCCATCATGAACTTCCTTAATGGTGAAGGGGGTTTAGTACTAGTGAGGCATCTAAGGAGGAGACCATCAAAACCTCTCTTATAGAGTAGTCCCCTTAGCATAGTGTAATGAGTGGCACATTTCATGAAGGCACGTCTACCATTATTAAAGAGGCTAGAAGGGGTAATAGAAAAGGAAAGGTAATCCATGAGTTGCTTGTACCATAAATCATGTGGGTTGTGTATTAAATTTCCTATAAAAAAGATGTTAGTTGATATATAGGAAGGTAAAGTTAAGTGATGTATAGTGACATATATTTTTGAGGAAGATGGTAAAGAGGGTATGTGTGAAGTAAGAAAGTCCATTATGTAAACAAACTTGTTTGTAGATTGAGGAATAGTTTGTAAGAGGTAGGAGTAGAATGATTCTAATAACGTATCTACATGATACTTATATCATTATAGAATTTTATTTTTACATCGGTAAAAACCATTAACCTAACTAAACACTAGCTGGGAGTCACTAAAAATGGTTATTAATTTGACACCCAAGAAAATAGCCATTTGAAGCCCTAAGATCAAGGCTTCATATTCAACCATATTGTTAGTACATTCAAAATATAGTTTAAATGACAAAGGCATAGTCTCATCATCAAGAGGAATGAGGACAACCCCTACACCCCCACCATGTTGAGGTTTAGATCCATCAAATAACACCATCATTTTATAAGAGATGTCATCAGTGGAGAGAGATGTGATAGATTTATCAGGGAATTTGAGGTTTGAAGATTGGTTGTCAGGTAAAGGGGTCTTAGATAACTAGTCAGTGATCATTTTCCCCTTGATAGACTTTTGTTGAATAAATTCTAAGTCAAATTCAGTAAGGATCATGAACCACTGAGTTACACATTGGTTGTGATATGGCTTGGAATGCATATATTTGAGGGGATCAGTATGGGTGATGATGTAGGTTTTGTGATTTAAGAGGTAATGACAAAGTTTGGAAGCTACAAAGACCAATGTAAGATAAAGATTTTTAGTATGAGTAAATTTAGTTTTATAATTAGTAAGTGTGTAAATTATGTATTAAACCACTTGTTCTCGATGGTGATCATCCTGATGTTCTATCATAGCACTGAGAGAATGGTCTATTGAAAAGATGTAAAAGTAGAAAGGTTGGTTTTCCTTAGGTGGAATAAGAATTAGTGTGGAAAGGAGATACCATTTGAGTGTGTCAAAGGCTTCTTGGAAATATATAATCCAATAGAAGGAGACATCCTTTTTGAGGAGATGGTGAAAGGGTTGGCAACAATCTAAAAATTGGGAGATGAAGTGGCAAATGGACTAGAGCTTACCTTGCAGGCTATGGAGTTGTTTGATATTAGTAGGTGGAGGAATTTATAGTATTACTCAAACTTTAACATGATCAACTTCAATACCATGGAGAGAAATCATAAATCCTAAGAGCTTACCAAAAAGGACACCAAAGATGCATTTATTTTGTTTTATTCAAACTTTATATTGGAGAAGATGAGTGAATATGATTTTGAGAATTGTCAAGTGATCTTGGCAAAGTTTAGACTTCTTGAGTAAGTCATCCACATAGACTTCCATAATTTCATGTAAGAGATCTAGAAGACATAAGTTAGGGTGCATTGGTAAGTCACACCAACATTCTTTAGACCAAAGGGCATGACTTGATAATAGAAAGTCCCCCATGGGGTAATGAAGGTTATCTTGTGTTGATCTTCAGGAGTAACCAAGATTTGATTGTAACCTAAGAAACCATCCATAAGTGAGCATATCATGGCTAGCTATTAGATCAATAAGTTGTTTGATACTTGGTAAAGGAAAGTCATCCTTTAGACAATCAAGGTTTAAGTCATGGTAGTCAGTGTAGATGTAGATTCCCCCTGTCACTTTTATTTATGACAAGTGTAATATTAGAAACCCATTATGAGTAGTCAATGGGTTGAATAAAGTTAACAAAAAGGAGGTGTTGGAGCTCTTCTTTGACAAGGAGACTAATATGAGGATGCATTTTATGAAGATTTTTCTTAACATGTTTAGCATCTCACTTAGTGATAATGTTGTAGGTGATGATAGAGGGGTCGATACTAGGCATGTCATTATAAGATCAAGTGAAGGCTTTGCTATAGTCATTAATAAATGTGGCATAATTTTCTTTCTTAGAGGAGTCTAAATATTTACCAATCTTAAGAATTTGGGGATTATTATGAGAGGGAAAATTAATGTCAATGGTTGGTTCATTTAACATAGCCTATGTTTTAGATGGGAGCGATCATTAGATATAAGAATCATCTGCACCCATGTATGTGAGAATAACATTATCATCTTGACATTGGATAGTGTTGATAGTGGGAGAGTCTTCATCAATCCTTTTAGGATGAAAGAGAGGAAGGTACCTTGTTTCCTTACCTTGGTGATAGGTGAGGTGGCCTAAATTGATGGTATTTATTGAAAAAAATTAGGAGGTATAGATACCTCTGATTCAGTAAGTGATGGTGGAGGAGAGGATGGAGAAGGAGAGACTGGCTCTTCGATAATTATTATATGAGAATTTTTGTTGAGTTTGGTTGGTTTGTCATAACCCATTCCATGCCTTTTTTTGGCATTTTCAATGGTTTTATTGGTGGGATATTCAATGGGTGTATAAACACCCTACGCATAATGACCCAAACCAAATCCTTTCTAGGCACACCTATAAAGATAGGTGTGAGTGAAGGTAGGATTTCCTAGGAAAGATAAGTCATAGGCAAATGGCTGTGATGAAGAGGACAGATTGTCAATAGTGGGAGTTCAATCAATTCCCCCATATGTGAAATTAGTTTGAAGGTTAGGGGGACCATACGGGATTACCATCCTAATAAAAGGATCATAATTGGGATGTAGATGAAGTTTTCCATACTATTATGGAGTGTGTAACATGGCAAGTGTTAACAAAAATATTCTCTAAGTGATAGATGATTGAAAGTTTCCTCTATGGGGTCTTTATCAATAAATTATATCATTTGTATTTATGTAACTAGGGTAGTAGAGCTTGTGGAAGCTTCAGAAGTATCATGTAGAGAAGATGATGTCTTTAATGTAATTAGAACATCATTTAGGTTATAAGTCATGTTTCATGTTTTGAAAGGAGGTGGGTCAGTAGGAATAACATGCACTTGCCCATTGTGCTCAAACTTGATGTAGTGGTGCAAAGTCAAGGGCACACATGCCACAACATGTATCCAAGTTCATCCAAGTAATATGTTGTATTAGAACTATCCTTATACAACATATAAGAGCTCAAAAATTGTGTGGGGACCGACATGGATATGTAAGACAATAGTGCCCACCATAGTAGTTGTGGTATCATTAAATGACTGGAGCACTGTGTCATTTTAAGACATGTAATTGTTTAGAAGGGATAGCTATTTGTGGGCATGGCTGGAGATACTATTAATACTATCTACCCCATAAATCATGACTCTTTTGACATGAGTTTGATCAATATATGTAGTGATAAAAAGGTAAGAATCTTGATCTTCAGGGTGTTAAAGTGGAATTTTTGAATGACTAAAGTAAATCAGGGAGATGGTGTTAAGAGAGCTGACCAAAGTTGTAAGAGGTTGGGGATCATCAGGTTGTACCTCAATGACTTACAAAACACTAATAAAATCTTTATTATGTTGGGGTGTGTTTTATATTAACTCATACAAGGACATTTTCATAGAGGTTTGGTGAAGTTATTTCACCATTGAGTTTTGAATAACTCTTAAAGATGTTGGTTTCGAGACACCCAAGATGGAAATATTAGGATTCAGAGGAGTGTCTTTAGAGAGGGTATGAGCCCAAGGGGTAGTGACATTTTCCTTACCTTTATCCTTTTTATTTTGTGACTATGTGGCCACATTCATGATGTTGATTGGAAACATAGGTGAAGGAGGTGGCAAAGGGAGTATGGAAACATCTTTGGGTTTGATTTTAGGTGGAATGGTATGAGGCATTTTGGATGCTAGGGATGAAATAGTAGGAAGGTTAATGAAAGTATCAAAAAAGAGAGTTTTGACATCAAAGTGTTGTCTAATGATTGCCATGAGAGCTTTACAACTCTTAGTATCATGTCTAGGAGAATGATGATATAAACACACTTATGTATCATCAAACCAATATGGCTTCGATCCAAGAGGGATATAAGGCTTAATGGGACGAAGATTTATTACAGAGGATTGTAACAACTAGTGTAGGAAAAATATCTGAGAGCCTATGAGTGGGCTAGCATTTTTTGTTGTAATAGGAGTGGACACCTTCTTTAGTTTAGGAGTCATGAGGGTGATTTTGTGTGGCACCTTTTAAGGTGGAAATGGAGTCACATGTTTTGCTGATACTTTTTGGTTGTAAATGTCATGGTGTCATATCTTAAAAGCCTACTAGGTGGTAGAGGTAGTATTGGAGGTAACTTAACCTTTGGTTTTGCTTAGATCAGTGATACCCTATCTAAATTAGAGGGATGTGGTCCCAAAATTAAAGGCAAAGTTGAGGGTAGAAGAGGGAAGGATCATTGAGATCTAGGAAGATTAACATTATTCCGTAGTTCAAGTCATGAAACTCCATCTTGTGGTTGGAGATTTACATATAATTTCACCTATGGATGAATTATATTAGAGACTAGATGTATACCTATAGACTTGATCTGCTTTAATGTGATAGATGCTTATGAGGGCTGACATAGAAAGATGAGATTCTAGTGATTTTAGAGAAGAAGATCTAACTTTGTCAAAGACCTTGGGGTAAAGGGTAGTGAGAGTATTGGAGGTAAAGGATAACACTCATTGTGTAGGATAATGAGTTTTTAGTTGCTCCCAAAATACCACATGATTTAGCTTCATGGAGTCAAGAAATTTTAGATTTCTCACTAACCATGAAAAGGGTTTAGATGAAGTTAACGTAGGCCTTATGATTTCTTATTTAAAAGGCTTAGGTGATTGAGAAAGAGGGAAATTGTTGGCCTCTAGATTAGAAATCTTGCCCATCAGCATCTTAATGAGGTCTGGAGTAAGATTAGTCTGGGAGATACCCCCTAAGTTATAGGGAACCTAATAAGAGGTAGAAGGAGTGTATGACATATCTTGTTATGGTTGTGTTGATGCAACATAGGGGTAGTGAATCATAGGCTAGGGTATGGAAATGAAAGGGGTTTATCCTATTGGGTTAGAGACAATGCTTTAGTTGAGTGTTATTATTATAGGTTGGGTTGTTGGCATGGTTATATTGGGTGAAGTTTGAGTCATAACTCATGTAAATATAGGTGTGAGAGTAGATGGGATGGGTACCAATTTTTTTTCAAATGGGGTTAAACTTGATTGAATTGATTTTGGTTGTGAAGGCAGTGAAGTCATGATAGGGTTTAGGTGGGATTGGACAATTGGGGATGTTAAACTTTGGACATTATTTATGGTTGGGTTACTTGTCAAATTGGTGGTTTGAGTAACCATAGGGAACATAGTAGAGATAGATGAAATTGAAGTTGTCTCCATCAGAGAAGTTGGCATACTATATAGTGGGTCACCCAAAGAATTATGGGTTTGGCTCATGGCAAGGTAATGCTAAAGGGCTGCCACATTATGATCAACAAATTTAGAAAAATCTTGATCTCCTTCAGGCACAATGGGAATTTGGTTAGGGTTGAGAGTATGGTCTGTATCTGAAGTATACTCCATGATAAAATAAAAAATAAGAGGGGAAGGTGGAAGTGGTTGTTGGCTTGCATAATCAGCAAGAATTTTGGCTTGGCTTCATGTCAATACCATGTAAGAAGAAGTATAAACAATCTTAACACTCTATATTAGTGATAGAGTGAGGAAAAACTAGGTTTGGGTGTAGGTAAGTAGGTTGTTTTAGCTTATTATTTTGAGCAAACTGAAATTACACAATCACTAACATCGGTCACTTGACCAATGTTGATAGGTTAAAGTTTATCAACATCAGTGGGTTTAACTAATGTTGGTTACTATGGAGGCCAGATAGATTAAACAATTCTAATGTTCTAGAAACCCAGAGGCAAAATCTAGGTAAAATAAAGGATGCAAGAGGTCTATATAAGGAGGATGAATACTCAAAAAACTTGATATAATAGTTTATATAATGTTGATTTTGTAAATCAATGGAAAAACAGCCTTACCTACTCCAAAATATAAAAGGAAATAGAAAAGAAAAAAAAGAACATACAACCACTAATTATTAACTCTTAGAGATTAATTTTAGTCTCATGTTGGCTTATGCCTTAATCAAATAGTGAGATAAATGTTTGGTTATAGAAGGCACTAAAAACAATCTAGAGCTAGTTTTAGGTTATTTTTAGTGCTCAAGAGGAAATCTATATTAGACCAGGTACATGGATTGTTATAGGAGCTTGCTCCCTACACTTCATGGACCTGAAGCCAAGTTAGGTCACTTAGCCAAAATATACCTTTTGTCTAGAGTTTATACTCCACTAGAGAATGCAGTGGGTTCTCCCCTTGGTGGTGAAATCCAAGTAAGATAGTTAGGTAAGATAAGGTGATCCACCAAGTGATGAAATCCTAATGGTCCTTATCTCAAGTGAGTTTAGATGTTTTTTTTTTATGAGTGTGATGTGGTAGTGAAACATTAGTGTACTATGATTCATTCATAATGCTTGTAATTAACTAGGTGAGCTAATATGCAATAAGCAAATAATGAAGTGCATTAAGTTTTAAACCCAAATTTGAAGTGTTTTGATTCAAATGAAAACAAGGATGAAATAGGAGAAGAAAATGAATTTCACTATCCTAATGTGCATGCAATAAAGAGATAAAGGAGAGATTTTTTTAACTTGGAATAAAAATGATAAGTTTTTCTTAGAGGCAAAAGAAAGAGAAGAGTGATAAGGAAGAATAAATTTTAGTTTATTACCTTTAAATAGAAAATAAAATGTTGAATAATTTATTTTGAGGAAAAAGAGAGGGATAAAGTGAAAGAAATGAAATTTTCACTATAATATACCTACATGAATGATTAAAATAAGCAATAAACCCAAGGAAAACTCTAGGGTCCCACTGGGCATGCCAAAAATGCTTTACTAAATTTTATATCTATTTGATGTTTAAGGAGAAACAGAGATGAAGGGTAGGGATTAGATATTAAAGAGAAACCATATTGGTTTCACACTATATCCAGATGATGTTGAGCACTCCTCCTTGGCTAGGGAGGACTACCTATGAATAAGAAAGCACTACCACCAAAATATTTGTTAGTAGATATATGAGTGGGTTGCCAAGCTATGCGCTTGTTCTTGGAAGTGTCAAACTTTCTTAAAGATGGCAGTCCACTTTTTGAAAAAAAAATGGTAATGAATAACAAAGTGAAAGAGAGAGAGAGAGAGAGAGTGTGAGAGAGAGAGAGAGAGAGAGAGAGAGAGAGAGAGAGAGAGAGAGAGAGAGAGAGAGAGAGAGAGAGAGAGAGAGAGAGAGAGAGAGAGAGAGAGAGAGAGAGAGAGAGAGAGAGAGAGAGAGAGATGTTCATATCAATCTTGTAGTCTGAGTGTAGAAGAGAGTGACACAGTGTAGGCAATGTGAGTTATGGGTGCTTTTAGAGAGTGTTTGGGCAGGCTTAGGGAGGTTAGTGGAAATACATAGTCACCGATTTCAGTTAGGTTGCCAATGTTAGTAAGGATATATGACCAATATTAGTTGTGTGATTGATGTTAGTAGGGGTAGTAGGTTCTCAGGAGGTTACAAAAGACTTTGAGCTGGGAGGTGGATGTTAGTAAGGTTTATGAGGTTGGGAAGTGTCATAAGGGAGTGGGTAAGACTTAAGTGGGTATAGATAGAAGGTTGGAATGTTTAGAGTAGAGGAAAATAGGTGAAAGAGTTTTATAACTCCTTCATATGAAGATTTGATATGTTATTCAAATGATAAATAATATAATGTAAAGTAATTATAAAATGACTGTTTAAAGGAATTACAAAATATAGAGATATACTTAGCTGATGAAATGGATGAACCATGAGTGTTGAATAGATCACTTTGATGAGGTGTATTGAAGAATGGGTGAATAGGAAAGACAAGCACGTGCTATTGGTTTAGAATAATCCAAACTCTATGAAGTATATTAATTCCTAATCTAGACTGATTTGTGTAAAGTAACGATAAGCTTGGATGTAGAAAGTTGAATGCTAAAGCCTATATACAAATGATTGAGTTTTCTAATTTTTGTTGACCTAAATATTAGATTGGAATTTGGCTTATGTAACTGAAGTTGATGATCCCGTAGATGTCAGCCATGGGTTGACCGATGTTGGAAGCATGAGAATAGATAAAAAGATTATTTTAGTTTATTTTCTATTCTTTCTCCTACCAAGTGTGGTATCTGTTAAGAAATGGTAGAAATGTGAGGTTAAGAAGGACGTAGTTAGTTAATAATTTATGTTTTGGGTGAGAACGAGTCATGGGTAGTTAGGATTAGGGGACTAAAAATTGAGGTGACTTAGAGGGTAATAATTGGTCTTAGGATGAGGTGGCCAGGTAAGGTGGCATAAGTAGTTTTTAATTAACTTAATTAAATATTTTAAATTAATTAAATGTGTGAGGGGTGAAAACATGGGTTAGGAAGGCTAAGTATTAAAAAGGGGATCAAGGGGTGTTTTGACATAGGGAGTTACATACATGTGTGATGTAATTTTGGTGTCTACATTAATATTGCAAGAGATTTATATGGTTAAGTAGAGCCATCTTTTTTTTGTTACATTGGAAAATAGAGTAGTAGTTGTCATCCTAAATATTAATCCATTTGAGTACACTAATTCATATTAATATTGTAGTGGCATATACATAAAATGGGGTGAATTTTCTACTATATATAGTGATTTAGGTGTGAAATTGAGTAAGTATATGGGAATAGTATATATGCATGTAGTGAATTAAAAGACTATATATATATGTAGTGTTTTGGATATCCAAAATTCAATGATTTAATTGAGTAGTTATGCTTGATTATTTAAACTACAATGATTTAATATTTATATTTTATAGTAACTAATAAAAATGTAGCTATTCATAACAAATATGTAGTGTTATGACCATTATATATGTCCATAATTATCTAATTATCTAGATCATATTAGCAATAACAACCATATGTTAGGAAAACTTTCTGACATATATATTGATTAACAATGGCATATACAGTTGATAATCTATATTATGGAATTATATGTCTATAGCTAAAAACTTTATTTTTTAGATTATTTATATATCTAAACAAATTCCACAAATTATTCCACCTACATATGGCCTAATTATATATCACCATTTTGTGTGTGGAAGTAGATTATCAAATTATGGAATTATATGTCTATAGATGTTCCATTAATTATTATCTATTATACGCCTTGACTATTCATATTGGTATCCATGTATACACTTGACTATTACATTAATAATTAATATAGTGATCTACTAATTTTGTGTCTATATAAAATTAAATTATTTAATGGTTAATCTATCTAAAATTACCTATGTTTGGTTATATTTTGGTTACAAGGAATATAATGTTAACATATTGATAGCTTATACCGGTTAATGTTATAGGGATTACTATATTATCTTATTAGTTAACTAGATTATCTTCACATATATCTAGATAATATATATCTAGCGATGATATGTGTGTAATTAATTGTTAATATATTATACTTAAAGTACTATAACTAGTAATAATGTCATTTGTACTATATCTGATCTACTATATATATAGATATGGGATCATTTGGATCAAGGACTAAGTTAAATATCATATTATTTATACCCTCTCATCTTAATATGATGAATACAAGACTCTTCATTCATAAGTATACATGTATTACTAAAATTTGATCTAGTGTTTAGTGGGTTAGTATATGCCTTGACTATTCCATTAATGTTTACTATATTTATGGGCTTAATGTATTGTTAGTGATGAATATACTATAACATAGTCCAGTTATACCTATTAATAATTATTGGTTAGTGTATTATACATTGATTCATTGTAAACTTGTGTAAAATATGTATTGTGGGTGTAATAATATGTACTAGGGCCTATACATACATAGCTTATGTATATAAATACATTGGGATGTGTGATTATAACATAGATTTTGACTAGTGTATTACCATAACTTTGGGTATCATATTTTGACTAGTATTTTCATTAGCGTAGATATGTATCTTGAGTTTACTTAATGAAAATTTTGTGTATCATATAAGAGTAATTTGGATATTTTCAAATACTTATATGCAAACCCTAATATGAAAGATTATTTAGTCATGAAAATTTATGTACAGAGTTATTTATACTTCGATTATATTAGGATGAAAATTTATTTAGTTAGGGATAAAAACTATGAAGGATGATTATAGTATATAATCCCTTATCTTATAAACATCGTAAATATGCTACATGAATAGGAAAGTTATAATGATTGTTGAAATCAGATAGAGTTCTTGATTAGAGCTATAAATAAATGTTAGTATATAGTAGGGAAAACTTATGTACAATTCACATTATGAGTATATTGATATGTGAAAGTGTTTAAACATATATAATAGATATTAGTGCATTATGATATGTGCCTATAAGTTATATTAATATTCAATTTAAACATAGGATATCCCTGGTTGGTATAAACTATATTTGCTTGAATATTATTTAGGATTATGAGACATTTGATTCTTGAAATTATAAATTGGTTGTTTGTAATTGTGTAATTGTGCTTATGAATAATGAACTATGATATTATGGGATGTCATAGAGTGTATTATGTTTGAAAACTATAGTATAAATGTATGTTATACCCAAGTGGTATAAACTATAATTGTTATTTGTAGATTCACTCATATCTTTGATGGACTAAATGTATGTGTTTTGGTTACTTGTATGTTTAGCATGTTTTATGACATTAGAATATGCAACCTAATATATATTATACCCAATTGGTATAATCTACACTTATTTGCTTATTAATTATGTAATAAATTATATTGTGGAGATTCATTCATACGTTTAATGGATTAAATGTATGCATTTGATTATTCTTGTGCTTAACCTATTTTGTGATTGCTAGTAGTAAGTAATATGTATGACTCTTTTGGTTATATATATGTTAACCAAATATAAAAATTTTGGTACTTAGTAATTAGTGAGATAGACTTCACTAGATTACTAACATCACAATGCTAGATGAAGGTAATCCATCTGATTGAGTGGTATGCATGAAATTGAATGATCTTATAGATCAGTAACTATTAAAATCTTTGACCAAAGTAATGTTAGTGAGACATTATCATTTCATGTGTATAATTTACATGTTTATGTGATATCTTGTTAGAATGGGTTTATTTATGATACACTAAATGTTTTATTTTAAAATCATACAACACATAGGTACTAGCTTGTCTCTATAGATTCACACGCCATCACTATCTACTTATCCATGAATAGAGGGCCATTCCCTGATGGAAAATTATTTGGGGAATCAATGGTCTATGGTTGGTGTGAAAAAGTGCTCAGATGATGCTCTCCCTCCCCATAATAGTACTTGGAAATAATACTTGAAATCACCAGAGATACTTGAGTTTGGGAACTCAAGCTCCATGAATCCATGTATCTTATATCTTGTATATTGTATTATATTTATTAATTTTGAGATATTATCATTGATGAGATGTAATTATTTACTTAATTATACTTATAAGTAGTGGTTGTATCATTATACCAAACATGGCTAGGCATTTATAATTACTTTCTATATTTGGTTATGATGTGCTTCATATGTTGATAATGATAAGTGACTATTATATGCCACATGATTAGTTATAGTTAACATACTTAGCTCTGTGTTATATCTATATCTCTAATTAGATTCTCGTGCTGAATTCTAATGAAGAATACATTGATCAATGTAAAGAAAAAATTATCACATTTTTATAAGTCAAACCAACTAGGGTTGTTAAAATATGTGTATGTAAGGGTAACTAATTATGTCATCCATCAACATAGAACCAATGCATGGATTCCAAGGAGCCAATAGAACATGTAGGTGCCAAAAAGTGTTTTTGGAGTTTTGATATTTTTTTTTTTTTGGTATTTTTGGGAATTTTTGAAGAGGAAATATCATCCTATGATTCCATCCAATGGATGGTCATCAATATCTCCCCCACTATAAACCTTAAAACCTTATGTTGTATATTTTATAATATTCACATCATGATTAAAAAGGTTTAAAAGGTACATATCATGTTCCTCCTCACTTTTTGTATGTGTAGTAAAATAAGTAATGTTATCATTTAAAATATGTATTAATTTACCTTCATGAGAAAAAGAAATACTTTGCTAATTTAGATCAATTTTGCTTCCATTTGTTATATCCAAAGAATTCCTAGTGTAAATTCATATGGATATGTGGTATGCATATCCCAAACCCCTGCTTGAATTACTTTAAGACCACAAGCAATTGGTATTGTTATGTTGCCTAAGGAGTCTTTCTAACCTTCTTTATTTTTTCAATTTGTTATATTGAAGCCCATTTGTTGTGTCTTACATTGTAAGTATTTTCTAATTATTTAGGATCAATATGGTTATGCCAAAAAGAAGTGCCACTAATGTTTAAGATAATTGTTAAATCTTGTTGGTGTGAATTCTTTTTGTGTTTTTCACTTTGAGATTATTGCATAAGATGTAGACCTTGGATTGACCCCATGTTGAGTAACATTTGTGAACTAGTCATACAGAGTTTAGGAATATCATATTTTTGTTCATAACGTTCCTTAGGCAATCTATCTCCATCCTTTGTGTGAGGGATAAAGATTTTGTATTTGGAGGTAGATGTGTTAATTTTTTTTGAATGAATAATTATGAAGGAAGCATATCTATTCACATCATTATATAAATGGGTAAATAATTCATATTTTTATGTAATTTCCTTTCCTTTAATGGGTAATAACACATTTATTAAAGATAAATTGTAATTCAAATTTATAGGGTTTAAATGCTAGCTCATATGATGTAAATTTGAATCTAATAGTATAATCTTGAAGGGAATCATCATCACATTGTTTGAAAGTGTGTAAATTTCCTAAGGTACATTTTGGCACTTTGTGGATATTTAAATCCATGAAAAATGCATCTTCCAATGTAATAAAATATGTAAGGAACCCTTTGGTAAACTATAGAACCAATTTTGAGCCTCATCAAAAATACTCATATGGAAATATTTTAGAAATAATTTGTCATATTGTGACTATTGATCAAAATAATATACATATCTAATCATGTGGTTAATGGGTCCTTGTGTCTCAAAATGAGATTTAAATCTTGTAATTCAAAATCTTTTGAATAATGATATTCAAGTATACATTACGTAATAGGTTTATTATGTAATGGGGTAACATGTGCATTATCATTATGGAAGTCCATTTGCATTTGAAATATAGAAACTTGCTTTTTAAGGTCCCCAATAGTGGTCATCATAGACATTAGATGTTTTGTGGGGAAAGAGGTGTTTTTCATAGGTGTTATCATTGGTTACAACCCACCACCTCTTCCGAATCTAGGAATATGAGTATCATCATCCTTATGTATAGTAATGCAAGTCCATGATCACTAAATTTAGGACATTCTAGTAATGGTATGGAATCTTTAAACTTTGGTACATTTGGCATATCATTTGAATAGATTGTACCATTTGAATAATTTTTTTCATTTTACTTTGGTAAGGGTATAGCAATTTTATCTTTAGAAAAGTTTTTTAACTTTTGATTTAAAATTTCTTTTAAATGAAAGAAAGAAAAAATTACCACCCTTTAATAGAGGGATATTTTTTGGAAATTTAGGAATGCTTGGGGGGTTTAATCAATTTTATATAAGACATGTACCCCTTATTAGTTATTTTCACATCAGCCATAATCTTTTTATGTAGTTATAATTTTTGATGATGAAATAAAGGAACCTCTTGGTCATATGTTCCCACTTTTATGGTTAAATATACATGTTTAGTTGGATTGAATGGTTGGTAACTCCAAGATGTTTGTGAAAAATCATAACTTGTGCTTAATTGTATTGATAGGTTTAATATATATAGGGTGGTTTATACTTTGATTATCTTTTCCCCAAGGCCTTGGTATCCATTATTTTGCAAGTATCAAATGTCAAAGTCATATAATGGTGGTGTAGGAAGTATGGATAAGGATGTTTATCTTCCTTAATATCAATAAACTCATTTCTTGAAGTGGTGGGAGTATGGACCTGAGTAGAGGGATACTAACTTCTATCTTTCAAGGCTTTTATATTATATATTTTAGCACTTGGAATAATGCAAGAGTAGTCAATTTTAATTCCTTACCTAAGGGAGAATTGCATAATTTCATAATCCTATTCATAAAAATTATCAATATCATCCATGATAAGAGATATGAAGTAAATAAAATTAGGAAAATGTCGGTAATAAACATCCAATAGGGTATGCTTGGGTAGAATGGCATTCAAATATTAGGTTCATCGAATGTTTAACCCTAAAATGTTATAGATTGGGGTTATCTAGATATTAAAGGGGTATATAGAAATAAAATGGCACAGTGTTAATAATCATATCTATAATAAGATAATTAGATGCTACACTTAGATATAAACATACACTAAATTTATTATGTTGAGATAGTCTGAATATTGTAAGAAAAACTATGCTAGATATATAAATGAAAAAAGTAATGTACTTTTATTGTTCTAATGATAATGTATTTATGGATCTATAATAGGCAAAAAGAAAGATTCAAGGAGATTCTTGAACAATCATTAGATTTTAGATTTGGTGTTTATAGCGCTCTAGATAATAATGTCAGACTTTTAAAATTATGTCAACATCATTTCTTGGGTTTGATATTAGGTATTTATAGAATATTTGGCTAATGGACAATCACTCCTTATGAAATGGTAAAACCATATTTCTCCACCTTCATAGTGACTTTGGTAAAAAAATGAGTTAGTGGGCACATAGTGTCAAGCTAACTACAAAGACCTTGATATTAGAGGGTGCTTCCTACATAGCCAATACTCCTCAAACTAATTTAGTTCTCCATTATGTGTTTGATTGTGTGTGAATCATGTAGTATGTGAAAAGT
The DNA here is from genome assembly GCA_037957365.1 of Torreya grandis. Lineage (NCBI taxonomy): Eukaryota > Viridiplantae > Streptophyta > Pinopsida > Cupressales > Taxaceae > Torreya > Torreya grandis. The sequence goes on along the minus strand of JARHVA010000302.1, from coordinate 93,626 downwards.
AATTACAATAGTGACCTAGCTTGTAACTTGGTAAATCAAGATCATGGGTTTCTCCTTTAGTACTTTAGACCTATAGATGTGCAGTCCCTCTGACTATTGTGAAAATATGAATAAAATAGGGAAGTTTTATTCAATTGATTGCTCTTTAAATGCTCTTTGGTTTTTTTTCTAAGTGTTTATAGGTTTTGTAGGTGTGGAATGAATGAGGTTTATCTTATATTTATATCAATCCATTTAGAGGAATAACTTGCATTTAATCACTTAGGTCAACCATTAGGATACATTTCATCTGTGAATTGGTTAACTTAAGGGAACTATAAACTTACCTTAGGATAGGATAATAATATCAATGTTACTATATCTCTTAGACATTAGTTTCCAGGGAGTAAGAGATCAAGTACAAGCTCAAAAATTTTAGATATGGAAGATAAGTATTTAATCATTATAGACAAGATAGAAGACCTAAGTCATCAACATAATATTGGTTGGACTAAGAGATATAGGCCAATGAAAACAAATATAGAGCAAATGTGAGACATTTAGAAGTAATAAAGGTAAATAAGTACGAGGAATAACCAAGGTATGAATTTTACAAGTGTGAAAAATTAAGGTGTTATATAATCATAAAATATCATCTACATAACTATTGATTGATATTAAAATAAATTAAAAATAAGAGTACTTAACAAGTTCACTATACATAATCAAATCTGGGTTAAAACAAGATTGAAGTGGATTGGATCAATATTCTATAAGATTCTTGATTTTGCATTCTATGGCCTCATATACTTTTGTCAGTTTTGTATAATTGTATTGGTTTGGTGTTTGAGTTGGATGCATCTATCCAATAGGGAATAGTGTCTGGATCTATATGCAACCACCTAAAGCCTTATAGGTTTTTTATCACCTTTATTATGGTGTATGCATATCATACATATAGGTTATTTCTCTTTTTCAAATTATCAAACCCTATATTCCTCACCCTTGGAATAACTATAGAAAAATGGGTTAATGGGCATATGGTGTCAAACTACCCCAAGGATCCCTCCATCAATGGATGCTACCTACATATCCAATACTTTGAAGAGGGCCTCAAAATTATGTATTTTTCCCCTACATACTACCTTATATTTGCATCAGGATACAATTTGTGATAAACACATACATATAATGACCTATCTTTTAACTTGACAAATATGGCTCATGGGATGCTCTTTCAATACTTTATACTTATGGATATACTTCTCTTATGCTTGATATGTAAATAGGTGTGAAAATGGAAGGTTTTCTTACTTAAATTATTAATTGAGTACTCTTGGTAAGTTTCCTTGTGAGTTCTTAGTATCTACTATGTCTTTTCTAGGTTAGGAATGAATGAGGATTGATATTGTATATATACCAATCCCATATCTTACACTGGAGAACATAGGTTAACCTTTAAGATACATTTCATTTGAAAATTGGATGAATTTTGGGTACTAGAAAATTAGTTTGAAAAGGGACACTTGTTTTGATGTAGGCATTTGGTTAAGATGCAAGTGTTTGGGATGCTATAAAATAGGTACAAGTCTAAAACTAACAGAAAAGGATAATTATTAGGATTATAAAATTTTATACAATATAAAAGGTTTGGTCATCATAATAATAGTGGCTGAACTAAGAGATAAAAAAATTGTCACAAATATATAGTGAATGTGAGCCTTTTGGCAAAAAAAAAGGTCTTAGAACTAAAGGGCATAGCCATGATAGGTATTTTCCAAGTATACAAAACTTAGTTGATATATAATTTAAATTTAATTGATACACCATGCACGAACCCTAGGAGAGAGGGTTTTGAGATTAAAGAAAGTTTGCCAACAGATTATACCATTGTGATCATCTCATCGAGATGAATCCAATGACTACTAATTTGTATACAAGTATAAAAAAAGTTCTATAATTTTTTAAACAAAAAAATCTAAACAATACTACAGTGGTGTAAAAACTCAATTCTTCCTAGATTGTAAGTTATATTTTTTCAATCCTTCAACTCTTCAAATGGTCACAACACTAGATCTAAAAAAATAACATCAACAAAACTATCCCAAATCAATGTTTTAATGCCACATTTAATGAAATTACTTAGATTGTCACAATATGGGAATACTATATCACAAAATTAAGAGAAAAATAATTAGACCCACAATAATATTTGATGAAAGATAATAATACTTGATAATAATGGTTGAACTGATTCAAGGGGCCAACTTTCATAACTATGTAATAAGATCATAATTTACAATATATGATAAAATAATCGGCACTACCTCCTATGTATACTCTACTTATCTATGGTTATTCCATAGGTTGACCATAATAAGAACATAGAGAAATGCAATAAGATAATATGAAAGGTATGTAAGCCACAATTCATCCAAACATATCTATAGATGTACTATAGTTTAAGGGTGTAACATAACTAATAATAAAAATTGGTACAATGACAAAATTTGTTTGAATAGTTTTTAAAACCAATTAATAAATTAATTCTTAATTATTTTTCAATAATATTTTTTATGTATAAAAATATTACACTTAGATTATGCAATTATGGAAATAGTAGTTATCTTGATAAATATAAACAAAAAAATGTAGCACATGATTATCGAAAATGAAAATAAAATACCTTTAGCCGCCACTAAAAGATGCTTTATTATTTAAAAATAAAAAAATTAAGGATAATAAAACTAGAGATGCTATTACCACATAAGTGTAAATGTCTAGATAAATCATGCACATTTTATGATAGGAGGGAGTGTCTACTACTTTGAATAACCTAATGAATTAGATAATCATGATACATAATGAGGATATTTCACAAAATATTACCAATTCACATCACAACTTGTTGGAATTTGTAAAAAGGGTAGTAGAGAATATACAAGTTATGGTGTGTGAAGACAAAGAGGATTTGGGACATGGATGCTCAAATAGATATTGATATCATATAATATTAGGTACCTAATGTTGTTTTTAATTTTTTAAGAATCATAAACATGATTCCAAGAATGAATTATAAATCCCATGCTAAGATATAGCTAAACAACTTTAATCTTAGTAGATTATGTCCCCATTAATCCTATTGTAAGGCTAGAAGATGTGGAGGTAAATGACGTGAGCTTAGATTTCAAATTTATTTCAATATCATTTACATTAATATAGATGAAACCCATTACCCTACATTAATTGGGAAGAAGTGTACTTACAATGGTTGCATGACTATCAATATAGTGGCTAATAAAATAGAATTTCACCAAGACAAAGTCATTATCTTCATATCACTGAACAAAATTGAATGCAAACCATACATGATACCTAAGTATATAACCTCTCCATACATAAACATACCAAAAATTTGGTATAATGTAAACACAAAAATAATAAGATAACTGATATAGTAAAAACCTTTTACATACATATCACAACCTTAAAAGGGTGCACAAGGATTTTTGAGACCATATAAACCTTGGAGTTAACCAATGAAAATATCAAAAGTTACACAACACTTTTAAAATAATACATATGTCACCTTAAATGTAATCACCTATGAGATCTAGGATAGGTAATATCTATCAACTAGCTACAACTAACCAATATTATATCAACCCAATATAGAAGATGAAATACCATAGGAACTAGGATCACATATCAATGGAGATTCAAATGTGGAAATGGAAAATTAGATTCAAATGGATTATTAAACTAGGGAAATGAGCATATTGTTCAAAAAATATTGGAAGATTCATCAATGTGTTTTTCACAAAGAATTTCTTAAGGTTCATTATCAGGTTAGAGGTTCATCTTCTATAGGTATAATCATGGGTAAGCATACTCAATTATGCATTAATTAGGATCAATTTTTTTTTTTTTGGTTATGAATAGATTGGAAAAGATATATATGGATAAAAAATTATGAAAAAAATCACACAATATTCCATATTGCACCTTAACATTTAGAGAAATAGTCAAAGTTCCAAGAGGGGAAGTATTTAGAGATGAACGTTCACTCTTGTGTGTATATTTAAAAGACACAACACATTAATACAAGTCATTTATTAGACATATTTCAAGGTATGCTAACCCTTATATCTAAATCTTAGTATATTCATTAGTAATGCAAGAGGGAGACAAGGGCTTACCCACAAGTTCAACATGACTTTATTATAACCCTTAGTTTTTTAAGATGAGAACCACATAGTACATAAAGCATTAAAAATAAAGATATTTTTGTGATACATATGGATGGATAATGTTATTTTCATAATAATATAAGAGTCTTAATCTAACATTAATATTAGCATTCACGAGAATGTGGGAAAATATTATTACACTTGGGAACAAAAGGGGTTTACTCATAAGTATTAATATAGAACTTAGAATAGTGAAATTAGATACATGGATATATAGAGAAAGGGGTTATGGATATCAATGGAATGTTTGAGCTATAAAGGAGTGTAAACTATCAGAAGAAGAAATACATAGCCAAGATAAAATAAGAGAAGATACAAAACTTGAACATCTAAAAACAACCAAGATAATGAAAGGTTTTAGATTCCATGAAGGCTAAAGGGAGTAAAATTTATAATGAACATATACAAAAATTAATGGAAAACATTGATACATAGGTAGTTCCTAAGATGACACCAATTAGAAACTATTGGACATAATAGTATATTTTAGAGGCCATACAACTATTACAACATTATGAATACAAATTTTCCACTAAGTTGAGTGGGTTCAAGGGTGTAGATCCTTAATTAGGGTAGATGAATATTGATCTCAAATAATACACAAGACCTATCAAAAACACCCTATAGGTTAAATCCAATATGAAAATAAAGGCCAAAGATGAGAAATATTACATGGTGAAGGTTAGTAATATTTATTTGATATGGATTTTAAATTAGGAAAATCCCATACTACTATAGCCAAATAAAAAAATTGAGGTTAGGGGGTATGTTACTCTTGTGAACTAAATAATGATTTTATCAATAACCCCTTTCCAATACCAATCACTAATTAGTTACTCTAATTTTTCATAAGGCATGAGGTTTATTCTTTTAAAAATGGGTTTAATATCTATTAGTACATTCTTTTATATAGGAAGACTAATAAAAAACTAATTTCAAACTATCATGAGGATCATTCACATACTAGGTAATGTTATGTGGCCTAAAACATGTACCACTAGTATTTTATAGATTCATGGTTACTACATTCATTGGTTTCATCCATGATTTTATGTAAGTATACTTTTATGATTAGACAACCATATATTTATTCAAAGAATAATTATTGAAGCTGTTACTTATTTTTGAAAGGTGTTGAAAATTGTGAATTTCACTCAACTTGATAAATTGTTTCTTCTTCACAACATTTGATGTAATCCTTAGACATGTGGTGTGTAGTGAATGTATTATAATAGAACAAGCCAAGATCATAGTCATAATTTTGGTGTAATCCACTCGCTAATACATCAATGGTATAATAAAAAAATTAATGCATAATTTAAAATTTAAAATTAATTCATTGATATGAATACATTATATAACCTATGGAGAAACTATTGCACAATGATAATAATTTGAAATGGACCCTAGAATGTTAATCTATTTTTACATATTTGAAAAAACACTTGGTCACATCTTGAATCTTGGTTTTAATGGATTAGAGAAAAAATATCCATGTTCATGTGGATGCATCTAGGTATTTGATTAGAGTTGTGCTTGCACAATCCATAAGAGAGTTAGTCCTTTTAATTTACTTTTCAATTTATAAGTTATTTTTGGCAGAAAATAAATATACCACGATAGAACAAGAAGCATTGGCCATGGTATTCACACTCCAAAATTTATATCATTAATTAGTTAGGACCACATTTGAATTCTATAGGGATTTATAGACTGTTTGATACTTAGTGAACAACCATTTTTGGGAGGAATAATTTCAAGATGCTAGATATTTTTTTTAAGATTATCAATTCAAAATCAATCTTACATAAGGAAGGGATAATTTATGTTTAAAACATATTATTCTTATCCAAATAGGTGATTAACTCAAATAATTATAAGAATATTCTCCATATTTACATTTTCTAAAGAGATTGTGATACCTAAACAATTGGAGGAAATATCAAACTTTTTGGTAGCTTGGCACATTATTATAACACTACATAGTGTGAGACAAGAAGCGGATAATGAAAATAACCCTAAATTTTTAATTATTAATGGATTCCTCTACAATTTTGGTAAAGATAACATCTTTCACAAAATGTATTTAGATCACAAAACTATGTAGGTGTTAAATTGATCTCATCAAGGGGTAGTTGGAGGCCATTCTATAGAAAAATAACTATGAGGAAGATATTTTAGAGTGGATTACGTGTTTGACCATAAAATGTTTTATTTTATAGTTTTAAATTTCCTAGATAACTTATTAAAGGGGTATATAGAAATGAATAAGCACAAGGGTGATAATCCAATCTACAACAAGCCAATTGGGTGATAAAATCACATATAAACATACACTAAATTTATTATGTTTAGTTATGCTAAAAATAGAAATTAAAATTAAGCTAGTTATATAAATGATAAACAAGTAATGTACGTAGCTTGTTTTGATGCTAATAAAATTTTAGATCTAGAATAGGTAGGAAGTAGAGTGGAAGATAGTTCTGGAATAGTCATCATATTCTAATTTAGGTGCTTCTAGAGTTGTGGACACTAACATCAATGTGGTGTGGTTATATCAATGTTATTACCTGTTCCCTAAATTTTGACTAAGTGTTTTGGATTTTTGGTGTGGAACTGACATGGCATGAGAGGAGCATGGCACAAGAAGACCATGGTGTAGAACTAGCATGGTGCAAGAAGACTGTGGCATGGAACTAGTGAGGTACAAAAAGACAAGGGCACATAAGTTATCAGCACAAGAAGACCTAGTCAAAAATGGAACATAACTATGAAAAAATTGAGAGCATAGGATTCAGAATGATAAAAAAAGACTTGGTGAGAACATGGGAAGCATAAAATGGTTAAGGAGTGATTCTCAAGGACCATCTAGACTTTAACCATCATGAATTTTGCATTGAACTATGAAGAGGAGGACATTTGGAAGTAAGGATCTAGCATCAAACAAGAATATAGGGGGTGTAAAGGCCTAGGTCCTTAGGAGGGAAAAATTAAAATACTACCATGACTCTCAGTCTAATAAGAGTTTATTGGCCAATCACCCATGTTGTCATATATGTTGTAAGTACTTATTTAGGAAAAAATAAGTATAAATATCCAAATGTGGAATCATATAAGGTGACTGATAATGGATAGAATATTATGGATATATAATATAGACTTGTGGATATTATAATTAATACATGTGTTGTGTATTTATATCAATTTTATATTTGAGTATAGATAGTGGGTTGAAATGACTAATTTTATTTCTTATCTCTAATAATGGGATTTATAGAACATGCATTATATGAGTTTGTGTAGACAATCCATTGAACTTCATGGCATTTGTGTTTGTGTTCTTGGTTGTTGTGATTAATGAGACAAGGTCTATAGTAGTGTATTTATTTTTCTATGTAATTTATAATTAGATATGTGAATAAATTCAAGAATATGACTAGTGTGTTATTGAGAAACATCACCGATGAGAACCAGTCTCTTACTACATGCTTCGATCGAATGTGTAAAACCTTAATCTTGTGTTAAAGGCTAGGGCATAAGTTTTTTGGGGATACACTATATCACCTAAAAAAAATGACTAAGATAATAAAAACACAACATTTTGGTTCCATTATTGGGAACCATATCACTTGTTGCATAGTAATGGAATATGCTTGAATGAATAACCCTTAAAGTATTGAATATTGGATTATTGAGGTTGAGGATAATTTTATGGTTCCTTATATTGACCCAGGAGTTTTCACATGTAAACGGGTGGAACAATATCTCTATAGCACATTATATGAAACCTTATTTATTTAATTCCCTATTCATTTTTAGAAGAAAAGCTTAGATGTTATAATGTCAAAGGGATTTGGCATGATTAGGAACAACATAGACATGGGATGTTAATTTCTAGTGGAGAGGAGACTTCAATAAGTACATTTTGGAGTATGATGTAACCACTTATTCTTATCCTAAAGAAGCTAAATTCTAGTATCTCAAAGAACTGTGTGGTCAGTATATTAGACATTTCCCACTAGAAGTCAAGAAGTTATTCATTAATTATGGACTCAAAAATCTACCAATGGATTTTTAAATCCATACTTTTATGAACTACATAGTTGGAAGGGGAATATAGAGGTGTTGGCAAAGAAATTTAGGTTTGGAATGGTAGCCAATCAGTGGCCATTATAAAAGCATAGATATGATGAAGCTCAGTACAGAATCATAGGTGGAAGAAATGTAGGAAGGGAAAAAGAGAATGTATGAAGTGTTATTAGGATCTGCATGGAAGCATGAGTGCACAAGGAGGAATCCATCACTTTCAAACTATGCCCCATGCCAATTATATCATATAAAGGAAAAACTAGCTAGACAGAAAAGACTAACAAACCAAGTTCCCAAACCATAGTGCATATTCATGATTTTGAAATAGATGAATTACTTATACATAATTAGGATACAAATAGTGTAGAGTTACAAATTCATCCTATAAGGTAAATTATAGTTGACCTAATTTTAACTCATCTTGAATTAACACTTTCTCTTCCTCTTTAAGGGAATTTTATGGCCCAACTTGGGATACCTAGTGGACCTAGAATTCATAGTGGATAGACTATAGGCCAAAATATTATTAATCAACCAACTACCATGACCCACATCATAAGTGTTACCATTGGAGGAGTTAGATGTGAACTAGGAGGTGGCACAGGAAGAAGTGGTACACTTCTCACTTAAGGAAAAGGATCTGGGGGTTCTCAATAGCCACCAGTATAAGCACCTAAATTGCCAATAGTATACTATGAAATTATGTTTCATATAACTAGATACCATGGCATGGAGAATGTTTTGGAGCATGTCCATAAGTTTTAACTCATTTGGAAGGTACAGGGCATAATTTATTTCAAGCAAAAAGCCACACAATTCATGACCACACTTCTAGAAAGAGTGTATAAGTGGTAGAAGAAGCTCAACCCTCAACAAGTTGTCATTGACTATGATCAGCTCAAAATAACATTCCTTCAAGAATTTAAAATTCTTGAATTTGAGTAACAAAGTATTGCCACACTAAAAGATATAAAATAGGAGCTTACTAAAAGTGTACGGGAGTATTATGCATGGTTCAAAACACTCTTGTCAAAAGTTTCACTTTAAATTAATACTAATCAATATACCCAATGGTTTATGGGAGTTTTATTACTTCCCTTTAGACAAATATTGTCTTAGAAGACCTTTATTATCCCATATAAAGCCCTAGAAGCTACCCTCCATGGTGAAGTTATTGGTAGTATTAACACTAGAATCAATTATTTGATAGAAGCCCAAATAGATTAAATGGCATCACAACTAGAAAATTTGATTGAAAATAATGTATACAACACTCATAATGGTCTTTGGTGTACTGATTGTGAGTTTAAAGGTCATAACTAAAGCAATTACCCATGCAAAAACATCTGCACTATATTCAAGTAGTCATGAGAAATTTTCCATGAAGAGCATGATGTACACTTCGATCCTCTCCTATAATGGGATATACATTCTAAGGCATCTAAATATTTAAAAATATATGATACCTACACCCACGATACAAATATTGTTAGCTAACTAGTGATATGCATGAGGCACACATGTATCGTACATGCCAAACCACTATTTCCAACAATCAAGATAATGGTGACTATCATGGATGAGGCTAAGGATGAATATGAGGAGGTGGTATTTTACCACCAAAAATGTGTTATAAGTGTGGATATCTAGATCACTATTAGTGAGATTGTCCAATCTACCCAATATGTGCTTTTTATAAAAAATAACATTGGTTGGAAGAATGTCATGACCTCTACACAACCATCACTAAAGAAAGAAATGAAAAAGGTAAAAATATGATTCACATTGAGAAACCTTGCTAGCATCTATGCTATAGCACCCTGATATCCCAATAGGTGAATATCACTATATGTATCATTGGATAATCTCAGTCTACATCTACTCTTATTGAGAGGATACAACATGAAGAGACTCATGTAAGGAAATATCTTGATGCCCAACAATAATATGATGTATTAAATGATACTATGATGTTTCTATGTCAAATACAAGGATAAATAAAATTTATTAAATACCAAGAAGCAGCACAACATGTTGATTTGTAAAAGGCCATAGAACCTCAAAATTTGGCATGAGATGATTTCCAAGAACTTTGCAAGCATATGTTAGATGATGACATTATTCCATAATTAAGTAATTAGATTAAAAATTAGGTACAAATTCTAACTAATGATCAACCTCAATTAATTTGACCAACTAAGGATCATTGATTGAATCATGCTCAGTGACAAGATACCCCTATTCCTCTTAATCCTCAAGAGGACAAACAAATATTGGTGAATGTTACCATTGATAGTTGGGTGATTTGGGATATATTAGTTGACATTGGCACTGAGCTTAACATCCTCACAAAGGATATATGGTATAAAATGGCTAGTCTAACATTTCAAATATTGCCAGACGTATTGTTTATGGCTAATAAAACTCATGCTCTACTAATTAGTGTCCTTAAGAATGAAATGGTCAAGATCCTTAGAGTACCTTTCAAAGTTAATTTTGAAGTTCTCAAGTTAGATAAGATAGATTATTTTATAGATATATGAGGGTAACCTTGGTGAGAGGTAAACAACACATACTTAAGATTCAAAAAGTGTTACATCAGTGTTGAAAATACTAATCAATGCATTGTTATTTTGTTGGATCAAACACATGGGCCCCCATACATGGAACATGTTATGTGGAAGAAGATATTAACCATATCTATAATATCACAAGCAAATATGATGGAAATCATGATCCCATTCTTAGTGGAATCTTTGAATGGATGGACACTTAGTATCTTTTTGATACTACAATTAATTCTTGTAATTGTTGGGCTCAGGGTGACTATGACCTCACTAGAAGCGTGTGTAGTACAATTGATAATTGTGAGAATGTTATGTGCTAGTATCATAAATGCCACATATTTGGTTAACTTATTACTAGAAAAGTCATGAGAAAACAATCTCTAGATGCACTACTAGAAATATTTGATGAAGCTCCTTAGTTTCATGTAGAAATGGAAGTCTACAACTTTATCAAATGTCTTGAAGACTTCTATAACTTTGATAATGATCATATGTGGTCATTGGTTTACCTTTTTGATGGCACAACTACAAGGTGGTAGTGAACCCATAATGAGTGACTTATCCATTAAGATCAATTACACTCTAATTTGAATCATTGATTTCATCATGATAACTAAATCTAGGGTATAATCAGCTATAATGGAGTACGATCATTAGAACCACACATAGGAGCTTTTAAATCCATGTGGAAGGTTGAAGAGTCTTTATTACTAGATTACCTATGGGTACATGATTTTTACAAAACTTTATGAACTTAGGATAGATCATGGTATGTTTATTAAGAATGACATATGGGTAGCCATTTTTGGCATCTATTGAAAAAGATCATGAAATTGGCATTATCTTACTCATCTCTAAAAAATGGATTTACACCTCACTCTCTAGGCCATGCATGAAGTAGTTATTGGTGACCCTAGTCCCATTAAAGATTGCATAAAATATATAAATTATGTATCAAAACATGGTTTAGTTCCTTTAATGATCCATTTCAACAACCTATACCCACACTAGACCCTATCTTTCATAAGGAACATCGTGAAGAGATACACCAAGGGAATAAAAAACTAGTATTTCAAGTAGATGAAGGTGAAGGGTCTAAACCACTTGACCCATTAGAAAACCATTTACATGTCCCTACAAACTATGGCATATGAATTATTCATGATATTGGTCTTGATGCAAACCACCCTTACTCAAAACCTCTTCAAACTATCTAGTACAACATCAACATAGAGGAAAAACATAATATATCTATTGTAGGTAGCTACTAGACTGATACAAAGGCCTAAAATATATTCAAATTGTTAAAATAATACTAGGATGTCTTTATAATAATTTATAGTGAGATGAATGGTGTTCATTCATCTCTAGGTAAAATTCATATCAAACTAGTTGACAATGCTCGACCAGTTGAGAAAATTCCATATAGGATGAATCCAAATTTATGTGTGCATGTGAAGGAAGAAATTGATAGTATGTTACACACCAGAGTGATCACCCCAATTAATGAATATGAGTGGGTCAGTCCCATGGTCATAATTATAAAAAATATGGACACATTAGGATTTGCATTGATCACTATATACTTAAATCATCTTGAATTATTGATCCCTTCCCAATTCCATTCATAGAAGAAATCCTTGAAAGCATCATTGGGTGTGAAATTTATACTTTCACAGATGGATTCTCCAAGTACCATTAACTCTAGATCACTAAGGAGGATTGACCTAAGACTATGTTTACCACCAAATGGGGATCCTTTGCATTACTATCATACCTTTTGGGTTAAATAATGTACCTACTATATTTTCCTATATAGTTGTTGAGGCCTTTAAATACTTCATCCATAAATTCCTTCAAGTTTACTTAGATGACTAGATGGTCTATGGTTTTTTAAAAGACTATTGTTCTAATCTATGACTCATTCTTAAGCATTTTCAAGTACTATAAATATAAATGAATATAAAGAAGTGCCTTTTTACCACACCTTTTAGTGTTCCTCTGGGTCATTTATCTACAAGGATGGACTTTTGGTAAACCTAGAAAATGTAGTTGTCATTCTTTGCCTACTAGAATCAAAGTCTCAATGCGAAGTTTGCACCTTTATATGACATACTGGGTATTAAAATAAATTCATCTAAGGATATGCAAAGATTTTTAGCCTTTGGAGGAACTCTTAAAACACAACAAACACTTTACCTATGCATGCTCTTGCCAAGAAGCCTTTGAGGCCTTAAAAGATAAATTGGTCATTAATATGATTATGTAGTTCTTTGATTGGATAAAACCATTCCATGTCCATGTCGATGCCTCTAGAATGGCCTTTGGTGTATTCCTTGCACAACTAGGTGAAGTTTATCTTGATCACCCTATCTATTTTTCTAGTAGAAAACTTACTCCAATTGAGAGGAATTACACCACCACATAGCATGAAGTACTTTTAATAGTTTATGCTCTACAAAAATTTAAACAATATCTTTTGGTCACTCCTTTTGCATTCTATATAGATCAAAAATATTTAAAATATCTAGTAAATAAACATGTGTTACATGGCCACATCTACCACTAGATATTATTGTTTCAAGAAGTTTAATTCTTTGTCATGGTCAAACTAGGAAAAACCAATTACGATCATGACCATATTTATCAAATCAATTTCAAAGAACCGCCACGCACTATTGAAGATAACCTACCTGATGTATAACTATTATATATTTCTCATGTTCTTGAGGATTTAGAAGATATTGTATCTTTCTTAACTACTAGCTTGGTGCTCAATTTTTTGACTCCATAGGATAAAAAATAACTCATAGTCCATGCCATACCTTTTCATCTCATTGGAGGGGACCACTACAAGCTTGACCAAGACAAAATTGCTAAGTGTTGTGTCATAAAACATGAACACTCTAAATTACTCTAATAATTTATTGAAGGAATTATAGGTAGACATTATGCTAGGGAGGCTAATGCACATAAAGTACTACTAGCTAGATTATGGTGGCTTGCCCTTTTTCAAGATGCTAAAATGCATGTTAGGAAATGTGATATTTTTTAGCATGTTGAAAAATATTTCTAGGATGCCATGTCATTATGTTCTATTATATCTAAAAAACCATTTGAAAAATGGGACATTGATTTTTTTATCCCCATCAATATATTTAGATGATGTATAGGTTACCATTATATCATTATAATAACTAATTATCTCACGCACTAGGTTAAGGCCATGCCACCAAGGGATTGTACTAATACTACTATTATGTGCTTCATATGGTAACATATCATAACCCATTTTTTTTTCCCATTAAATTTTACTAGTGATCATGGTACACATTTCCTCAATGAAACTATCTAAGTCCTACTTGTTGAGTTCATGATTTCCCATCACAAAACAATACTATATCATCCTTAGGCTAATGGCACTATTGAGACATTAAATAAAATATTATGCATGACACTTAAAAATATTTGTAATATTGGCTACACTAACTAGGATGATAGAGTTTCTATAGTACTTTGGGCTTACTGAACAACTTATAAGTGCCTGAATAAGAACACACCATTCAATCTGGTGTATGGCATAGAAGCAATTCTATTACGTGAATTCTTGGTATCATCTCTTCATATTGCATGAATTGGATAGTTAGATAAGGATTCATCATTAAAATCACATTTGGATGATTTTTTATAGCTATATGAAACTTGTTTACTTGATCATTAGAGTTAAGATGTAGATAAATACAAACAAAAGGCATGGCATGATCAAAACATCAAGCATAAGACATTTACCCCTAGAATGAAAATATTTATATATAACTACAAGTTTATAAATCATTATAAGAGACTCTATATTCATTGGGATATTCCTTTTGTCATTCATAGAATTTAACCTACTTATGCTTTCTATTTACAAAAATTGGATGGTCAATTTCTTCTTGGGTAATACAATGGTAGATGGCTACAACCATATTTCTCTACCTAATAGTAAATTTTTTTTAATAATAAGGATTATGACATTAGTTTAGTATTTATTATTTTCAATAAAAGCACTGCCTTAGTTTCACGTAACATTTATTTTATAAAAGGTTTATTTTTTTTTTAATTGTAATTTCATGGAGGATCATGACACACTTTTAATATAGGGTAAGAGGTAATACATGTATTCATGATGAGGATGTGCATGTAACTTCAAGAAAACAAGTTAAAAAACCCTAGGATAAGAGGTTCATGCCAAATAGTTTTAAAATTTGAAAAGTTAATAGCTATCTTCCACTGCAAAGAAAATCTCAAGATATAGCTATCTTCCACTTTAAAGAAAAGTGTGGGACATAGCTATCTTCTACTTCAAATAAAAGTGTAGGATAAAATGTATCATTAATATGAAAGGAGTATTAATTGTAATAAATGTTCCAAAAGCATGACAAGATAATACCATTAAATGCATTATTGGTGTGAAGTAATGGTTGAATAATTGTGGTCATTACAAATACATTAATAAAAAGAAGTGATGGTAAAAAAATGGGGGTAGTAAATGAAAGTTTTCCCCTCAAAGCTATAAAAGGAATTGGGAGCTCATTTTAAATTTTACCTTTTAATTTCATTTGATTTTTATAGATTCAAAGAGATAACTAAGTCCAGGTGATTTAGAGCAAGTGCAATTTCAAAGCATTAAAATCCCATGAATAGATTTTGAGAAGGATATTAACTAAGTAATAAAGGACAAACCTAACCTTAAAACATGAATTATGATAGATAAAACTAGTAGTTATAGGTTATAGAGGTATACGTCTACCATTAAAGGGTGACAAAGTAAGAAAAGCCAAGTCCTCTACACTATAATCATGTATTCTTTTGAGAGTGTTGAATGGTCATACCTCAACCTTCGAGCTTCATGGAGAGTGATGTAGCCTAAGAAGAAGGCTTTAAGAAGTGATCCATTTCCAACCATACCAAAATAAGTACCACTTGGGGGGATACATACTAATCATAAAAGAAGCACTTGAAGAATAAGCATAACACATGAAAGGTGAGTAATATGGGATGGCATGCCAAGCAAAGAAGGCACAATCACCTCCACCCCTATCATTGATAATAAAATAAATTCAGTATCTAAATATGGTGCTGTGTATAAAAAATTAGGTATCAAAAGTACCCTCTTGTATTATATTTTATTACAACCACCATCAACCAAGGAATGAGGTTGAGTTAAAAAATGACTATCAGGGTAAGTGTCAAAACACCAAAAATCAATTGGTGTATGACCTCAAAAATTTTAATACCTTGGACTCTATAGGGTTATTTCTATTTTTAAACCATCCATACTTTAGAAAACCTATGTAATCAATTAAGTTTCTACTTTCATGCATCCATGAGGACTACCTCTACTTTTTTTGGCATAATATGAAGATTATACCTAAGATAATAAGTAAGGTGTTAGGACTACAATGTTCCAACATGGATGTGGAGTTTGACTTACAAGACTTAGAGGAAATAGAGAAAATAATAATGGAACTCATTTAATAAAAGTAGGGCCATGATATGCCCATTAAAAACCTTTGAATATCCTAACCTCTAAGTAGCCACATGCATTATCTTGACCAAGGTCAGTAGCATCAATCATTACAAAGAGGTGGATATGGCTCATTTCTACATCACTCAACAAGTGACTAAGGGCCTAAAATATAATTAGATAATGTATTTTGGCCATAATATCATAGAATATGTTGAGAACACCCATCATATACCAGGTCATATGTTTCCATGGGGTATTTTTGTTAATGGTATTTGATGAGCTTAATGTCCCAAAATACACCTGAGGTGAACCAAAATGGGCATACCCACCTAAACACATGTCCCATATTGAGTGATACAAGGAATTCACATGCCCCAGCCATATCACCCCTACATACAAGAATAAAATAAATTCATAGTATGATGGTATGAAGAAGGCCTTTGGGAATTAATAGTGCATTCCTAAAGACTTACTCATCCAAGTTGGTGAGCAATCCTAGTTTACCATCAGACAACATTTCTCTCTCATGCAAATCAAGATGGTCCCTTATGGATAACTTTCATCTTGGTTAAATCTACCTTATGCCTTTACAACACAATACTTCATCAATTTGGTGAGTCACATTTTTTATGCATAGCCTCTCACCCTAAAAGTGGATTGAATTAACTTGGAGATTCACACTCTCTAAAAGATGTACGTTTGTATTGGAAAGAAGGCCTACAAAGAGAAGTGTGAGACTGATCAGACTGACTTCAAGGTCAAGTAGACCATGGTTGGATAATAAGTGTATAATATTATTTTCATGTTGTGGCCGAAGAAGAAATATTAAAAATGCATGGATCATGTAAGGGAAAAACTTCTGCCAGTATCATATTTTGTGAAGAAGAAGTAGGTTGGGTATGATGCCAATAGAAGTTCATGATTTGATCCTTCAAAATAATAAAGGACTACTTAGGCACTGTCACTAAGAGCTTTACCTCCATGGGATTCTCCACCAAGAGATTTACCTCCATAGGATTATCCACCAAAAAATTCACCTCCATAGGCTTCACCTCTCAGAACTTATCCACCAAGGGCATTACCACTAAGGATTTCACCATCAAGGGCTACCCTATAAGATACACAAAAGAAAGAACCTATGGGGTCAACACCATTACCCCTTATAAAACTAATGCAAGAAGAACCTAAAGGTCATAAGGAATAAATAGAGGAATATGACTCCAAAAATACACCCTCTCTTGTGCAAGAGAAGGATACCACCTTTGATGATGCACTATTAGACATTAAGGGGTCCATTTGGTGAAGAGGGGGTTGATTTTAATACTCAGTAAATAAGTAGAATAAACATCGATGTCACTTCTTTGGCTACAAATATAGAGGTCTAAATCCTTAAGCATCACCCCAATAAAGGAAAGGAGCCTACCATTTATGAATAATAACTACATTTTATTGATGCATCCACCAACTTATGTGTTCAATATTAAACAAGCATCTTGGATAGGATGCTCAATTTATGGTTGTATTTCCTTCCCTAAAATTTAACTATTGATACAAGAAGATAAGTGTTCTTCCTTTTATACATGAACAATGAATATTTCCATTTTGATATTCCTCTAAATAGCCTCATGTTAAATTCTCAAGCACTAACACTGCCAACTCCATTATGGGTTGATCCATAAAAGATCTCCCCTCTACAAGCTAGCATCACATTTTTTAAAATGGATTCTGAAGTCATGAAACAAAATATACTTTCATATTTTTATGTCCATGATGTATAAAGAAACATGGATAGGTAGTGGAAATGTATGATAAAGAGGTTACAACTTAGAAGGTATTTTAAGAAGAAGCAGTTGCATTAAAATAATAATTGAAGGAAGCCATAGAGGCCAAAGTAAAAAATTTGAATTTATGTAAATTTATTTTAGTCCAAGAACCAACATTAGTTGATCAAGTGCCTCTGAACAAAGAATCTATGAATAAATTGGATACCCTAGTAAATCTCTTGTTTAAACATTGTAATGAATAACCTACACCAAAAAATGAAACATTATGGGAGTTTTAATAGTTTATCAAGGCCATGGAAGTATGTAAGCATGACCTTGAAAGATTTGGGGAAGTGATCCCCATCTTGGATGAGATTTTTGAAAAATGGTGCATCCTAATAAAATTTTGGAGGCTTGGATCAATGTAGATGAGTCTCAAAGGCAACATCTATTGGATGCTTCCATCCTAATAAAGGATTTCACTAAGTGCGTAAAGGCCTTTAAAGATTTTGAATCTATGGAAGAAATAATAAATGAACATCAACAATAGTTTAATACAAGTTTTGTAGCTCTCCAAATATAGATTATCTTTGAATTCACTACACTTGAAGAGGTTCAAAAGGATTTTAGCACATCCCTTGACCAAATAGTTAATAAGGCCAATGAATGTCTTAACCAACCTAAAGATATGAAGAAGTCAAAGGTAGCCATAGAAGAAATAATATCCAAGTTACTCGACACCTTATCACATTAGGATAGTGTTAGGAAGTAGATTCAATAAACTGGGCCTAAGTTTTTGGTTGAGGCCAAACTGAGACTTAGTCTAAGATGAACTAAGAGCATAGTGTGGCATGATGTTAAACCCAAAATTTTGAATAAGTGTTTTGTATTTTTGGCATGGAACTACCATGATGTAAGAGGAGCATAACACAGGAAGAGCATGGCATAGAACTAGCACGGCATAAGAAGACCATGGCACATAAATAATGAGGCATGAAAGGAAAAGGGCATGGAAGTTATCATCATGAGAAGACCCAGTCAAAGAGAGAACATAACTACAAAGAACCTAAGAGCATAGGACTTAGAAAAATAGTGAAATACTTGGGGAGTTCATGGGAAGTGGGAGATGATTGAGGAAGGATTCTCAAGGAACATTTAGACTTTAACCACCATGATATTCACATCATCCCATAAATAAGAGGACATTTGATAGTAAGGATATATCATTGAATAAGAATATAGGGGGTGTGAAGGCCTGTATCCTTAAGAGAATAATTTAAAGACTGTCATGACTCTCAATTTACCTAAATGTCACTGGCCATTCACCCATGTTGTCATTTATGTTATAACTGATTGGTCAGGTAAAAACAAGTATAAATACCCCTATGTGGAATCATATAAGGTGACTGATAATAGATAGAATATTGTGACTTTATAATATAGACTTATGGATATTATAATTAATTTAGGTGTTGTGTATTTCTATTAATTTGATATTTGAGTATGAACAATGGGTTGAATTGACTAATTCCATTGCTTATATCTCATAATAGGATTGATAGAACATGCATTATATAGGTTTGTGTAGACAATCCTTTGAACTTCATGTCATTTGTGTTTGTGTTTTTTGTGGTTGTTATTAATGAGTCAATGTTTATAGTAGTGTATTTTTTTCTATGTAATTTATATTCATATATATGAATAAGATCAAGTTTATGACTAGTGTGTTATTGAGCATCATAACCCATGGGAACCAGTCTCTTGATGCATGCTTTGGGTGAGTGCGCAAGACCTTGATCTTGCATGAAAGGGTATCATGTAAGTTTTTTAGGGCTACACTCTAGAACCTAAATAAAATGTGCTTAAGAGAATAAAACCCCAACATTATTTAAATTGCCTGCAAGTGTCCTATATAGAATACATACTAGAAAATAATGCGACCACCTAGATGCTTTTGGGTTTATCTTTACCTTTACTCTAGTGTATTTATATCTAGGTCATGCATCATCATTCTTCATAAATTTATAAAACCCTAGTTATTCATATTCATAGTGACCTTGGGGTAAAATGGGTTAGTGGGTACATAGTGTCAAGTTAACTCAAAAGACCCCTTTGTTAGTGATCACTACCTACATAACCAATACTCTAATGAGTGCCTTAGGCTGATGTATTTATCCCTTATGCATTGTCTTTTGTGTGAATCATACAAGATATGATAAGTAAATGTAATAGTGACCTATCTTGTAACTTAAAAAATATATCTCTTGGGATGCTCCTTTACTAATTCATACCTGTATCCGTGTTGTCCTTATGATTGATATGGAAATAGGGAAGCTTTTCTCAATTGAATGCTTGATTAAATGCTTTTGATAGGTTGCCTTAGTTTTATGTGGTATTTTTTAGGTTTTATAGGTGAGGAATGAATGAGGTTTGTTCTTGTATTTATATCAATCCATTAGGAGAAGTAAATCACATTAAGTCACTTATTCTTACCATTAATATGCTTCATTTACAAATTGGATGACTATAGAGCATTAGCATTGACATAGGTGGATATCCTAGACGTTAGTGTCCATGGATTTAGAAAGTAGTTACAAACTCAAAACTTGTAGAGATGGAAGATAAATAAGTTTTAAGCATTCTAGGAAAGACAGAAGGCCTGGGTCATCAACATAATAATTTTTAGACTAGGAGATAGGACAAAGGGCATAAGATAGAGTAGATGCAATAATTTAGAAAGAGGGAAATTTCCATAGTTGAGAGGAACAACTAAGGTTTGATTTTTCCAAGTGTACAATACTGAGGTGCTATATAATTTAGAAATAGTGTCTACTTTTCCCCCACTTTAATATAATAATAAAATTACTAATTTAAAGGAAAGTAATGCATACCTAGGTGTGTATAAAACACCTTATCTTTGTGTAATCCCAACTTGAGTGATTTGATTGTGAATGACCTAAAACTAAGAAAATTTTACCATTTATAATTGGTGCATATAATCTAGAATTAAAAGTATTAAAATATTAAAATTGAAAGAGCAAGGTTTAAGAGTACACTTGTGTGTCGATGTAATTATCTTGCCAATTATCAAGTTTGTTTTTAAATATGTATCATTATAAAGGTATGAAATTGAGATTATAACAAATATATATAAATCTTGAAAGTGCATATATCTATGGAGATAAAGAGAGATATTGGAAGGCATGTGCTTCCAACCTTGGCAAAAAGGTGAGTCGGCACTTGATAGGTAAGATTAGCTTAATTGTGTTGCATAATGATACTTATAACTTGGTAAGGATGAATGATACAATCAATTCCAACCTAAAATTTTTGAATGATTTATTCACCTCAACCATACCAAAATAGAACTAATTACTATAGTATATTAGCTCAATATAGTTCATAAAAGTCCACCATATGTATGAGTACGTAAAATTTCATGATATGGTAGAAGTCCATAAAATAATTTTTTAAATATGAAACTGATTTGGATTATGAAATATTAGGTTCATATTTCATATCATATGCATCTTAAATATGTTTCATGTTGAAACTATGTATAAAAATGGTACTAATGTATAGAATTTTTTCACAACTATGAATCTAATATTATATGACTATGTGCTTTTGCCAATTCAAAAACTATGTAACTATGGATAACATGCTTTCAAATCATTCCCCCACTATATATGAATAAATTTGAAAACTTAAATAAGTGCTAATTTGGATAACGTGTTTCTAAAAACATTCCCCCACTATACTCTAAAGATGTTGAATACTAGATAAGTGTGGATAACATGCTTCTCAAGTATTCCCCTAACAAATTTTGAATGTGTGGAATCCATGACCATATGACATGCCCCCACTAAATCTAACAACTGATATAAGTATAACATACTAAATAAGTTTGGATAAATGCTTCCAAATCATGCCCCCATTAAATCTAAAAACTATTCAAAATATGAATAACATGTCTCTATGATATGCCCCCACTAATATACCCCCCCTAAGGTGAGGGAAGAATAAAAATAGGTATTTACCTCACCTAAAAAGGATGAGATAACCTTATAATATGTGAATTTAACCATGTTGCATGTATAAGGAATGTGTCTAGGGAAATGTATCATTGAATTACATAGAATCACATGATCACATGAAGGCCTAAGATGCATGACAATGTATGGATAGTAACAATACAATCTCACCAAAAAAACAAAAAACACACAAAAGCACTTAAAATCAATTCAAAAGGAAATGATCCTAGGAGATCATAAACAAGGGGCATTTTAAAATGCTACATAATTAAAGGGACATGACGTAGTCAAATGTCCAAATTATCAATAATGATATATTCAAGTGTCCATACAACAAGCAATGACATATTCAAATGTCAAACAAATCACACATATCCATGGGAGCCAAGGATCTAATAGAGTACATAGGTGCTGGAAATGTTTTTGGATTTTTGAGTGTTTTATTTATTTTTTTAGTATTTTTTAGAATGTTTGAAGGGGAAAGGCTATATTTTAATCCCATCCAAAGGGTTATCATAGATATATCACCACTATGAACCTGGTTTAATAATATAGTGAAGCTATCGAGGAGTATGCATAGGTTTAATATTTATCACTATAGTATCTATGATGCTCTGTGAATGGATAATAGGACTCTATGGTCTTGGAGAAATAATAGGAGTATTGTATGGGTTTGTGAAAATTTGAGTGTTCTATGGTTTTTTTAAATAACATTAATAGGAACATGTGTTGATGCTATGGATATCTACACATGGTGCATATTAGATGAGGATTTCTTGGAATCCATTGTATGTCTATGATTAAATGGTTACTCAAGTATTGGAAACCTATTAAAGGGAATTGTTTGTTACTTACTCTTTTATAGTGGATTGAACTTATTAGTTTTTATAGTTAGTTGTCTAGGTATAATCTTTTCTTGTTGAAGGGGATGTTCATATTAATTTTTGAAAACTTTATTTACCAAATTGGCATGAATGTATTTGACACACCCATGCACTATAGAAGGTACTACTCAAAAGTGTATGGATCCAAGGTATTCATAATATTATATCAAATATGTTCTTCAAAGGTATACTAAAAAGGTAGTAACCACATGTGTAGGACCAACATATAAAGGTAGGTCAATCTCACCAAGAACCTTTTTGGAGGTCCTATTGAATTCTTTAATTAATCTAGTAGAAGGATGTAAATCATTATGAGTATAAACAAAGTGAAAAAGTAATTTCATGGTGAAAATATTTTCACTTTCACCATTATCAATCATAATATTGTGTATAGGGTGTTTATCAAGGTATGCTCAAATGAATAAAGAATGAATATTAGATTCATCATCCTTAATTTAATTATCATCAAAATAAATAGAGGGTCTCTAAACCATAGGAGGTATATGTCTCATATAATTACCAATAATGTCATCTAATGGGTGCTCATAATGTGATGGAGGGGTATGTGCATTATATGATGTTTACACCTTTAGTTCCTTCTTAAAATGGTCTTCCAAAGGATTGTTAAATATTTTCTATTTTTAGTGATTACCAAGTTGTGAACCTGAGTCCTTTAGATGATCATCAAATGAAACTTTTTGATCATCAAAAATATCTTTGATCTTATGTTTCTATTAGTGTAGGATATTATTTTCCTTAAATTTTCTTATTTACTTAGATTATTCCTACACATGAGGATTCAGCATTGCTTAGATTTCCTTGGTCTTAGGGAGTTACTTGACCACCATTATTAGATAAATGGCTTACTATTTAGCTATCTATTCTATTTATGAGAGTTAATTTACAATTTTTAGAATCTTGAACACTATTCTAGTTGGTAGTTACACTTCCTTTACGCTATTTAGTATAACTATTGTAAATCAATATCAAGCAGTGTGGATTGGAAAATAAGCTTCTACATTATTATCTTATTTGATTTATTACTCACAACAACTCTATACTTTTTATTCGATTTGATCATTAAACTAGTGGATTCACTGATATGGTGATATTGGAAAACACTATGATATGTTATCAGAGCTCCAGTTCTATTAAATAAAATGTCTATTTTTATTATGTTTGAGTTTATTATGAGATCTTGAGTTTATTTATAAAAAAATAGGATTATTATTTTGTGACATCAAGTAGGGAGTTTTTTATATCTCTATGCCTTTTTTGAAGGATCTTACATCTGAGGACTCCATGGCTCTTATAAATCTCAGAATGAGCCATCTCGATGTCTGCCATCATGACCTTCAATACAGCTAAACCAAAGTATATTGAGTTTGCATCAAAAGTTAGTTGGGACATCATTAGATCCATGGCTCTAAACTTTTATGGTGAGACTAATGTCTTCCTCTTTATAAGTGCCTATGTTTATCGTATTCCTTCATGCATGTTCAAGCTCACCTAGTTTCCCTCTCATGGACTAATATAACTTGTCATAGCCTACTAATTATTTAAATCTACCCTCAAAACCTCTCAACTTAATATTTGAAGCCATTGTCTTTCTTTGATACTCATCATTCTATTTGAAAAAGCCTAGTTATAGATTTGGGTTGAAAAGATTCACTCCCAAATTGACCTGCATTTTCTTCTTGTTTGGATGATTTCCCCAATGTATATTTGGCCACCCCTTGATCTTCTCACTAACCTCATACAACCTTTTCATGGACCTACAGTCAATTTCCATGAGTTAAAACCCCTTCTACCACTACCTAGATTGGAATTATACTTCCCTTCCTTATCCTGTCATGTCATGAATGTAGTTTGTCATGCCTGCAAACTACCTGCTTAAGCCTCACAAAATGGATTTTTGATTATTTGTTTTGTGAAAACCATGAACTTTACCAAAGTTTCAAAGTTATTTAAAAAAAATAAAACTTACTTTATATTATTGAAAGATAATTATTTATTAATATTATTATTGTAAAGCTTTTTGTTAATGCTTTCAGTGGGAAATTATTTTAAGAAGTGGGATTTATTTCCATGAGGTGAGTAAAATATTAATGGTAGAGGAAAAAATGTTTAAAAGGGTGATTTAATCAATAGAATTGGATATTTGTACAAGGTTGGGAGGGTCATTAGTATTAGTGGGATATTTTGATTTTTTTTATAAAATAATAATTATTACAAGTTGGAGATATTTTTTATTATTTTTTGAAAAGAAATAATATATTGTATTTTGGACATATAAAGAGATTGTATTAAGTTTGCTTAGTCATATATCTCTCTTTCCACTTTTCAAAGATAGAGGGTGAGGCCTAGTTTGTTAGGTGACCAAACCCCCTCACAAGCAAACCTTTGTTTCTCCTTCTCTTATTATTTGATCCTTATTTTCTATTTAGCTCTTGTACTCCTCATTTGGCACATTTTTTATGATAATTGACATCTATTTTGGGGGAATTTTTTGACAAAAATTGGTGAATTTTGGGTAATTCCAAGGGCCACACAAGCTGCCTTTAGACCCCACAAGGGGTACTACCCCCATACTCCCACATCATGGCCATTTGTTTAGTACTTCCTTTGTACTCTTATTAGATGCATTATTAATAGAGTATGGCATCTTCCTATTTCACCTATTTAAATTTTCATGTATGCTCATTTGGTGTCACTTTCTACACTATATCACATTTAGATATATTATCAGTTGTATCTAATGTCCATTCACTAAGACATACATTAACGCTTATGCACTATTTGATTATCTGGATGAAATATCAATTGAGTCTAACATCCATACATTTGATCATGTTTTATTACTTACAAACATAGGGGGTTCATTATTGATTATCTTTTATGGGTTATTATGGGCCCTACTTTTTCTCTTGTGTGCACACTTAGTTTATGCAACCTATGTTCCACTTTGGTGTGATTTTTATTTATTACTCTTGTATTTTTAGATGCATTATTAGTTGATCTTGATGTTTATTAACTAATCATGCATTGTAACTTAATCAGTGTTTTTTCTCATTCCACTTCTTTGGTGTCTTTTCTCAATCATGTCAACTCCACTTGAGAGATACCAGTTGATGAGGAGAGTTAATTCTACACTTATGGTTCTTATTGGGAAGACAAAATATGATTATTGGTGTGCATATATGGAACACTTTCTAATATGTAAAAATCATATTCCATTTATAAATTGATATATTCTTGCTCCCAATAATCCATTTCAGTTTGATAAGTGGGATAATACTTGTGATAAGGTTCTTATTTCCTTATTATTACATGTTTTCAAAGATATTCATTGCCATGTAGAGAATACATAGTGTCCCTGAACTATTTGAAGCATCCTATAGTCTATTTTTAGAGATCATGTTGAGATATGTATCATTCTTCCTCCTCTTCCTATTATCTCATCAAACACTATTGTACTCCCTCCTCATATTCCTATTTCTTATGATGACACATGGATGGTGGACTATACTCTTCTTTGTGTTGAGCCACCATTACTAGATGAGATTCTACCTGAATTTAGTTGTCTCGTTATAGATACTACTTTCATCCCTATTAAGGATGTTATCCTTTTAGAGCCTTCACAATATTGTACTTCAGAGGAGTCTACTATTTCTAGTGTGAGGACACCCATTAAGAGATTTGATGACTCATATGTTCCTATGGATATTCATATTACAATTTTTTGTGATTCATCTATAATATCTTCTTTAGTTTTGATAGTTTTTGAGATGAGCTCTCCTCTATAAATAGATATTCTTATAGTGAATGTTCCATGTCCTTCTTCTAATAGGTTCACTTCAGTGGTATTACATTTAGTCCTTGTTCATGATCTTTCTAGACTTATGCCACACCTTATTTCTAGACCTCTTTTAGATATCTTCATACTATTACCTTCATCCTCTTTTTTGGAATGGGTAAAATTCTAGTACACCATTCATGTTATTCCTTTAGCAAAAGGGAGAAACATTATTTGATATATATGGATCTTCTACAGTCTTCAGGTAGAGGATATTGTCATTGAAATTTCTCATATTATAAGCTATACATGGAGTGTAGACAACTTTAGCATCATCTCCAGTGGGACTTCTTATCCCTCGCTTATCTCTATGTGCTCTATTGTTCTCACTTGTGGATGCATTTTTAGTTATGCCTGATGTCCTTAAAGCATTCACTATTTGTTTTATTTTATCTCTTTTGGAAGTGAGTTTTTTATTCCTAATTTTATACTTTTCTCCACTTTATGAGAGTTAGTTTGTATATGGATACCTTTTTAGGCCTTGTTTTTGGGATCCATTTCATCTACCCACCTAAGCTATGCTTAAGGGGGGTGTTAGTGTAGGATATTATTTTATTTGTATTTTATTATTTAGTTGGATTATTCCTACACATGAGGATTCAACATTACTTAGGTATCCTTTGCCTTAGGGATTTACTTGAACACCATTATTAGCTAGTGGGGTTACTCTTTGACTGGTTATTCTAGGCATGAGAGTTGCATTCCATTCTTGAAATCTTGGACACTATTATAAGAAGTAGTTACACTTAATTTATGTTATTTAGTATACCTATTATAAAGTAATGTTAAGTGGTATTGATTGGAATGCAAGATTTTATATTATTCTCATGTTTGATTTATTACTCACAACAACTCTATGAGTTTGCTTGCTCATTGAACTAGTGCATTAGTTGATCCAATGATCTTGGAAAACACTTTGATAGTTTCCAAGTAAAATATTTTTTCTTAGAATGCCTTAGTCCCTAATGATAATCACAATAAACATTCATATCATATCCTTTGGGTAGAGGTATATTAATATCAACCTCTATAGGATGAGGGAGAGATATAAGTTGACACTCTATTAACCATAAGAATAATGATATTAAGAACTTAGGTAAATGTGTAAATTGTCTCCTTAGTGCATTGGATAAGATAAGTTGATTAGGCTAGTGTGAAATTGTGTTAGTTATTGTCACTAAATCTTGTACCCTAGAAGAATTTGTTCAAGATTCTTCTAAATTTGGGTAATAGGAGAAAAAAATTAGGTATGTAGGTGTACCTATATTGGAAATGAGCATCTAGATTTAAGGGTTAGCTCCCTAAATGTATCTTTAAATTCTCTTATCTATGATAACTAATTACTTATGAGGAAAAGAGTTAGATATTAAATGAATTATACCTACTATAAAAGAGGTGATGTACCAAATGTTTAAAGATCCAATCTCAAGATTGGACTCATTAGTACACTAATAGACTATTAATATAACTAATGCAATGTCTACAATGGTTTCCAAGCATAATGTTTCACCTACAGTTTAATTTGATGGACTTAGGTTAGAGGGAAATGAGGGTAAGGCTTTATTAGAAGCACTTGCAGTTAAGTCTCCACTCTATACCTAAGACATCAACCTGAAGACACACTAGATGACCTACCAAAAAAATTTAATAACACTTAGCGGACCTAATAATGGAAGATGACAACCAATTTTGCATATCAAAAAAATATAAAACACTAAGCGCATATTAGTAAACAACTTTAAAAAATATTTATTCATTACTCCAAGAGGTGTAGAATATAATTTTTAGTAGAGTATAATTTTACCAACTTGAGGGATCATTAATAATATCTCAAAGGCTATATTTATAGAGGAAACAGCTTGTAGAGAGAGACTTTAGCACTAAAAGAGGAATCAATGAGCTCAACTCCATTTGAAGCAAGTTATAACTACCTCTACATTTATGCTCATTCAGGCTTCCTAATTGTCTAGGTTACTTCAAATGGTTTCACAATTATATTATTCCCTCAATGATTCTCCCTAACACTTGTAATAGTGGGATCAAGTTGTTTCAATCTAGGTTCTAGCATCCATATAATTACAACTAGACTAGTCTAGTAGAATCTTATCTTGGTGATAACTACTCTTCACCATTTCATCAAGGCATGTAATAATGGAAAAAAGGGTCCTTTTCATGTAATTTGTCCTAGAGATAAAACTATTGGGGTCTACATGGATGCTTTCATGGTATCCTTTGAAATTTTAGATTTTGTTCAAACTAGATCATGCCCAAACTCATCCTCATTTTCATAGGTCTATTATAGACAGAAAACCAATCTTAGACTATTTATTTTCCTATGTTCATTATATTAATAACACTATGTTCGATGTTTGGTTTCTATTTTAATGAAAAGATATTGGCATTCGATATCTATTAGGTTTAAAGGTCCTATTTTTCCTCTATGAATCTTTGTTGTCAATGCTTGGTCCTTCTGGTTTAGTTTGGGTTTGTGATCGAGCTCTATCATTGTATATTTCCTTACCTAGGTCAAATTTTGATTCATTAACCTTCATAAAAAATCCTAAGTTCAAGCCTTTATTTATTGGTTGTCGATATTTGACTTGGCCTATTGACATTTAGATCTATCTATCCACCATTGAGATTGAACAATACGATTGAGCAAGATCCATCAATCTTGCCCTTGACTTGTCAATTCTATCTAAGTTGGTGCCACTTAATAATATTGTGTTTAAACTCATGATCCATTATTAGTCTACCTAATTTATATTATTATGCAATAATTGGCAATATAATTATCATTGATGTCAAAAGGGAGATCATTGGCATTATGGATGTCATTGATGTTTAGGGCTAAATATGGCGATTTAAGGATGTGTAAGGGATCCTATCAGAGGTCAAGAATGATTGGAGTACTTATGGGCATGAATGGAATTCATCTAATTCTTCATATTGATCATCTAGAAATTTTGGGTCTATGACAAGAAAATGAGAAGGTAGTTTTTTGACATCACCATTGTCATGTGTAAATGAGTCTAAGGGAGTTGGTCAGATGGTTATGTTCACATTAATCCCTAGTTGTTATGTTCTAGATTTAAATTCATGTAATGAAGTTTGGTAGAAGATATGAGGATAAAAATTTGGCTACTTAGATAAAATTCACTAAGTTTCTATACTTAGTCAAATTTGAAAAAGGGTTCAAGTAGAGCCAAGTATTCATATTGATGAGGTTAGCATTTTCATACATGGAGGTATTAATAAAAAATGATCATATGGGTTTATTAATTTTTATTCATAATTTCTATGTGATAAATATAAAGTCACAAGATGTAGCATGAAAAAAGATATGCATGAGCAAAGTTAGATTTATAGGCATTTTGACACTATTTTCCCACACTTAGTCAAATTTACAGATTGTAAGAAAAAGCTGAGAAGGCATTTTTATGATGTCATATCTTGCACATATGAAGGCTTCAAGAGTAAATGGATATATGGATGGAATAACCTATGTAAGAGGATATTATGCACCAAATTATAGGTCATGTGACTAAGCGCAACAAGAGTATGTAGGTGTAAAGTTAGCCTTCCAAGCATATTGAAATTGTCCCCATAATTAGTCAAATCTGTATAAGGTCCTACAAAGTTGTCATGATTTTAAAAATAGCATTTATGGATATTTTCAAAGGAAATAGATAGAATATCTATTATGGGTTTTTCATGATCATCTTAGATATATGGTCTATAATTTCACATGAAGAGTGATGAGCCCTAAATTGAATTATATTTTTTCTCAGTTAAACCTAATGATTTAAGTCATGGCATCAATAAGAATGTTCTATTTTGATATTGAATGGATATAGTTGGGACCCTATAGCTTAAGTTATATCTTAAGCCCTTATCATCATTATAAAATTTTCCCCTTTGACCTAGCAATTACTATCTCAATACTTTATATTTCCTAAGTCTTAGACTTAATATTTATCCCAGCTTGATCAATGACTAGTGCTTAATAATACTTTGAAGATATAATGATGTAAAATAAAGTCAATATGTTAGAGGCACCTCTAAATAAATGTGATAGTGATAAGTTTCACAATCCTAGAGCCTACATAGTAAATCCATGGATTAGTTTAAATTCAAAAGGTCAATGAATAACATAGATTGCCAAGTGTCTCAATAGCAATAATTGACAATAATGTGCATAAGGAATGCATTAATTCAAAGTTTCACATTCTCAAGAGCTAATTAGAGATAAAGATTGAGATTTTAAAAAGATCTAATAGTGAGTAGATGATCATTAAAAGGAGATCTAATAAAGTGAGTAGAATCAATGGGATAAAGTGCCTGAGGTTTATTGACACAGTGGTGAGTTAAAGATCAAGTAATTTTAAGAAGATCGATGGAGCGTAAGTTTTCTAAAGACTCAGGAAGTAGTGAGATGGGATAAAGAGATCGATGTTTAACATCAAGATAGAAATAAATATTATGATGTATGGAGATCCAATGTCATGTAGAAGATTAGATAAAATGATATAATAGACACTTTTTAAACCTTGAAGAGTTAAAGTCCAGAAGTGTACACGGATCTAATATAGAATGTGAGCCTATAAAAGATTGATCAAATGGATACATTTTAAAGTTGATATATTTAAATGAATACCATCAAATCATGGTACCAAATGTAAGATCAATGATTGATATTTAAAGATATGATCAATATACTGGTCAAGCATAGGAACATGTAGGTAAGCCATGAATCATGACATAAACAATTAATTTGATTATCATAATTGATAAAATATATGTAGATGTTCATGTTAATAAAAAATAAAGACTGGCAATGCTATAAATATTAATGAGACTAGGAATCATGGTGGTGGTGCATGAGTTATATATATGGGAAACTTATAGTTCAGGAGATTAGAAACTGAGTCCAGAATAGAGTGTGATGTGTTAGTGAAATAATGTGAACATGGATAATATAAAAATATCTAGATCAAATGATTATATACATGTCATATAGGATATAGGTATAAGATACTAGAGACATTGATATTATCAATAAGCATAATCAAATAGATAAATATAGAGACATAGAAGCAAAGAAGCAGAGTGGAAGAGAAGGAGATGAATTGAAAATCATGAATAGTTTCATATTAGACCTATAAGAGAGAATAAAGGATTGGATTCTTTTATTAATCAACATTTTAATTTAGAGTTATATTTATATAGTATATCTAATTGGTTGGTGCCATCAGACAAGCTAAGTTGGTGCTTAATTAGGGAGTGGGTGCTTCCTTAGAGTTGAAACTCTTAAATCAAGGGATTAATGTCTCCTTAGGGTTGGTTCCCTTAAACATTGTAACTAGTGAGATTATTTATTGTGAGGCTAGATTATAAAAATACTTTCTAGTAGTCATTCTCATGGTCATTTTTTCAATATTGGGTTTTCCATGGTATATCTTGTGTTGTGTCTATTTGTGTGTATGTGATCTCTACATATAGTTTTAATCTACATTAAAAGGTTTTGAAAAGGAATAATTTAATCAATATAATGATTCACCCCCTCTCAATATATAGTTGTGTTCCAACAATTGGTATCAAAGAATTGGTTCCTTAAAACAAGCTCAATTAGCTTAGGTAGATCTTGGATGATGAACATAAATGGCTAGTCAAGAAGAATCTTCATCAAACAAAACACCTCTCTTTGATGGATCAAACTATGCATTTTTGATCATACGAATGGAATAATATTTATATTCATTAGGGTTTGATTCATGCATGTCTATGGTAAATGGATATATAGCCCCTATATAACTCCTACTGATTAGGCTACTAATAAAGTATATAAGAGCAATATCAAGGCTAACTATGTTATTTTATGTGGATTGTCTAATTCAAAATTTGTCAAAGTAATGAATTTTCAAAATGCACAAGATATTCAAAAAAAATTAAAGAGTAGCTATGAAGGTAATGACAAGGTAAAACAGTCCAAGCTACAAATGTTTAAAGGCAAGTTTGAAAGCCTTAAAATGAATGAAGTAGAGAAAATTGCAGACTACCTTCTTAGAGTAGATGAAATAATCAATGAAATTAGAGGCCATGGAGAAGAGACAAAAGAATTAGTCATTATCAAAAATGTCTTAAGATCTCTACCATCGAGGTATGACTCTAAAATTTCTATAGTAGAGGAAGCAAGAGATCTAGATAAACTCATTGTTGATGAGTTGAATGGAACATTCACTACCTATGAGATGAGAATGGGGGAAGTAGACAATTTCAATAGAGAAGTTGCATTCAAAGTAACCAATCAAGTAAAAGTAGAAGCATCCTCATTCAGATTTGAGGAGACTAATGAAGAAGAAGCCAACTTTATCAAAAGATTAAAGAGAGGGTTTGGAAATCATAGAGGTAACTTACCCTTTAAATGATTTAACTATGGTAAAGTAGGACATTTTGCCACTAAATTCCCTTATAATAAGAAGGGTAAATCTGAGAAATTTGAGAGTAAAAAAAAGGTGAAACTCCACTATCCCAAGAATAAAAACTTATTCAAAAATAAGAAAGGTCTATACACAAAATAAGATAGTGATTCAATGAATGATAATGATAGTTCTAATGATGATCATGACTATGCTTTTGTAACTAAGGAACAAGAAGCATTATTGATGATAATATGATCAAATTTTATAGATCAAGAAGAAGTTGGAGATTCAAATGAAGAAGAAGAAGGAGAAGTGGATCTAGAGTGTGAACTAATTTGTGATTTAGAGGAAATTGATAAGATAATAAAAGAGAGATCAAAATAGAAGAAGCTTGGACAAAAGGAAATTGATAAAATATCCAAAAGTCTTGAAAATTCTAATCAAATGATAGTGAGCCTAAAGACATAAGTTGAAGAGGCTAAAATAATAAAATGTGTATTCAAACTTGAACTACAATCTAAATCTAATGAGTGCATGAAGTTAAAAGTAGAGATAGTGGCTTTGAGAAAAGAGATTGAGAAAGCTAAAGGACAACTAGACAAAAGTCTGAAGTTGATAGGAGGATTAGACATTCTTGATGAATTGATCAACTCTCAAAAGCCTTCAAAAGAGAGATCAGGTCTTGGTTATGAAAAAATAAAATATCCCATACCTAGTACATTTGCTAACCTATATGAAAACATCAAAGCAAAAGGAGAATCTTGAGCAAAGAAAGAGAAATCTTATAAGGACATAAAGCTAGATGAAAGCATTGTCGATGTGAAGATAGCTAAATTTGAAAAGAAGCTTGAAGAGAAGAATAAGGCAAAGGTAGGTGATGCAGATGCATACACAAAAGTGAGACTTGAAGAAGCTAGCTTTTATAAGAGTTCCTCATGCTGCTCAAATGAATGCTATGACTAGGTATTCCTCATCTTTATATGGTTATTGTTATACTTGTAATTAGTTTGGTCATAGGTATATTTATTGTAGAACTTTACCTAAAAGAATAACAAATTTTGTAAGTAGAAATTCATTTATTCCCTTGTTATATACAAATGTAATATTCTATAATTACAATAATTTTGGTCATATAGCTAAATAATGTAGAACAAACTTTGTAAGACCAAAAATATAAAGTGTAAAGAAAGGCATGCCTCCCAATGTGAACAAAGGTTCACAAGTCTTTGAAAAGAAGAAAAATAGACCAAATAAGAAACCCAAAGAAGTGTGGAAAGTGAAAGATCACTCTATGATTGTTCAAACTACACTCCATGCCAAGGAGTAGAATTTGTGGGTGATAGATAGTGGTCTCTCAAAGCATATGAATAGTGACAAGATCAATTTAATTAAATTGATAAAATATAAGGAAGTATCTCTCACCTTGGGAGACAACACTGCAGTAAATATCAAAGGTAAAGGAACCTTGAGCATAGATGGAAAAATGCCTACACATGATGTCCTTTATGTTGAAGTATTAAAGCATAATTTGCCAAGTGTCAGCCAAATGTGTGATAACAGATATAAGATCACATTTAATGTATAAGGGTTCATGTTAAAGAGATATGGAAGACTAGTTACAGGAGGGAAGATAACTGAAAGAAATATTTATAACCTTGTTGAAGTCAATGGTAATAATTGCCTGATAGAAAAGATTGATGAGAGATGGTTATGGCATAAAAGAATAGGTCATGTCAACTTTTATAACCTAGTAAAATTAATATCAAATAAGTGTGTTAGACACATGCCTAAGATAACAAAACCTATAGACACTACTTGCAAGGAATGTCAACTAGAAAAGTAAACAAGGGTCAAATTTCAAACAAAGGAGTATGCAACTAAAAAGCCTCTAAAATTAGATCATAATAATCTTTGTGGTCCTATTAAGACAAGAGGATCTAAAGGAGAGAGATAATTCATGTTATTTTTAGATGATTACTCAAGAATGACATGGGTAACCTTTTTAAAATAAGTCACAGACATTTGAAAGATTCAATATCTTTAGGGCCATGGTAGAGAATGATATTAGATGAAAAATCAAATGCTTAAGATCTAATAAAGGTGGATAATTCACCTCAAATGAGTTCATAGAGTATTTTGAGAAGTATGGGATCAAAAGACATTACTCTATAGCAAGAAATTCATATAAAAATAGAATTATTGAGATAAAGAATAGGATAGTCAAGGAGATGGCTAAAATAATGCTAAAATAGGCCAAGTTACCTAATGGATATTGGAGAGAAGTAGTCCACACAACAATATAAATTTTGGATAGAATTTAACTAAGGGTAAATAGTGATAAAACTCTGTATGAGCTATGGTATGGAAATCTTACCTCTATTAAGTACTTAAAAGTGTTTGGAAGTAAATGCTACATCATGATAAAGGAGGACCAATTGGGAAAATTTGAGTCAAGATGTGATGAAGGAATATTTCTTAGTTATTCCACCCAAAGCAAAGCCTACATATGCTACAATAAAAGGTTACACAAGATTGTAGAGAGCATAAATGTCAAGGCTGAAGAAGGCTTGAAACATGCTAAACCTAATAAAGAAATCTATAATGAAGAATTAGATTCTAAGGAAACAACTAATGAAGAGCATGAGGAAGTAAATTAAAAGGCACCTCCAAGAATTGTTCAAAAGGATCATCCTATAGAGGATATAATTGGAAATAGGAATGAAGGAATTTAGAAAATGAGAAAATTTTCACAAAACAAGGAGCAAGTAAGTTTTACTCTAATGTCTAAAATTAAGACCAAAAACTATGTTGAAGCTAGGAAAGATGATAATTTGATAAAATACATGGAAGAAGAACTAAGCCAAGTTAAAAAGAAAAAACTTGGTAGTTAGTTCCAAGACTCTCAAACAAGAATGTGATAGGTATAAAATGGATCTATGGAAACAAGCTCAATGAGGATGGAGTTGTTATAAGGAATACAAAAATATTGGTGTGCAAAGGATATGCACAAATTGAAGGCATAGATTTTGAGAAAACATTTGCTCTAGTTGCTAGATTGGAAGCCATAATAATGTTTCTATTGTTCTCTATTTACAAGAATTTCAAAGTCTACAAAATGGATGTTAAGTATACTTTCTTGAATGGTGACCTCAAAGAAGAAGTCTACATAGAATAACCTAAAGGTTTTTATCTATCAGAATAAGGACATTATGTGTAGACTAAAGAAAGCTCTGTATGATCTAAAACAGGCACCTAAAGCATGGTATTCAAGATTGGACCAGTACCTACAATAATAAGGATTTAACAAAGGATGTACAATTAGAAGGTGATCATATGTTGATTGTTGTTTTTTATGCAGATGACATCTTATTTGGTGGTAGAAACAATAAAATGTACAAAGAATTTGCTACACAAATGCAAAGTGAGTTTGAGATGTCTATGCTTGGAAAAATTTATTTCTTGTTTGGTCTACAAATATCACAAATTGATGAAGGGATATTTATATCCAAAACCAAGTATGAAAAGTAAATGTTCAAGAAATTTGGAATGGAAGATATCAAAATAGTTACTACTTCCATGATAACTAGATGCAAGTTGAGCAAATAGGATGAGTCCCTTGATGCAAATCAAACTATGTATATATCAATTATAGGTAGCTTGTTATACCTAACTACATCAAGACTTGATATCATGCAAGTAGTGTGCATAGTTTCAAAATTTTAAGCTACTCATAAAGAGTCACATGTCAATGTAATGAAAAGAATCTTTAGATATATCAAGAGCACAATTGACTATGGTTTATGGTATCCTACAAGTGAGGATTTCACTTTGATAGCATATACAGATGTTGATCAGGTAAGAAGTGTAGAAATAAGTACTAGTGGTGGTTATTTTTTCCTTCAAAATAAACTTATTTCATGGATGATCAAAAATCAAGAGTTAATTTCTCTTTCTACAGTAGAAGAAAAGTATGTAGTAGTAGTGGCATGTTGCACTCAAGTCTTGTGGATGAAGAAAACACTCAAAGAAATCAAGGTAGAGTTCAAGTCACCTATCTATATTCTTTATGATAATGAAAGGGCTATTAATGTATCAAAAAATATAGTGAACCATTCAAGAACCAAACACATATCAATCAAGTATAACTTATTAAGAGAAAAGGTTATAGATCAAGAGGTCATAATATAATATGTGCCAACTCAGGATCAAATTGTAGACATATTCACCAAACCTATTCCCAAGGAACAATTTGAGTATCTAAGGCAAAATTTTGAAGTGGTGTATCCTACATCACATCACTAGATCCTAGTGATAGGGCATGATTCCAAGGGGAGTATCATAGAAGCTTTACTAATCCATGGAAAAAGAGAGAAAATGCAACTTAGGTATGAATTTTACAAAGTTATAATGAGTTGATGGTTGTAAATTATTAGACAAACTCTTTATCTGATAAAGGGGAAAAAATCAGATAAATAGTTAGAAAGAGTTCCATTTCCATTTATGTCAAAAGGGGAGAAGAAGAGCAAATGCTCTCTTCAAAAGTTTGGAGAAAAAGTGCAAATGTCAAAGAAGAAGTAAAGCAAGTATCCAAGTTGAGTATTAGGCAAATGTGCCATTGCCTAAGGGAGAGAAAATATGGTATGAACATATTAAGTTCATACTCATCAAAATATAATGAAATCAATGCCAAAAAGGGTGCAAATATTAGAAGATCAGAACATTTAGTTAGCCATTAATGATAAAGGGGGAGATTGTTGGCAATATGATTATCATTGATGTCAAAAGGGATATCATTAGAATTATGGATGTCATTGATTCTCAAGGTTGAATATGGTGATTTAAGGATGTACCAAGGATCCTATCAGAGGTTAAGAATGATTGGAGTGCTTATGGTCATGACTATAATTCATCCAGTTCTCCATATTGATCATCTAGGCATTTTGGGTCTATGATAGGAAAATCTAAGAAGGTAGTTTATTGACATCACCATTGCCACATATGGATGAGTCTAGGGGAGATGGTCATATGGTTGTGATCACATTAGTCCCTAGTTGTTATGTACTAGATTTAAATTCATACGATGAAGTGCAGTAGAATATATAGGAATGAAAAGTTGGATATTTAAATAAAATTCACTAAGTTTATATACTTAGCCAAATCTATAAAAGGGTTCAAGCAGAACTAATTAATCATATTGATGAGGTCATCATTTTCACACATGGATGTGTTAGGAAAAAATTATCATATGGGTTTGTTCATTTTTATGAATAGTTTATGTGTTAAATCTCAGGTCACGTGATGTAGCACAACAAAAGATATGCATGAGAAAAGTTGGTCTCACATGTATTTTGATAATGTTTTCCCACATTTGGTCAAATTTGTAGATTAAAATAAAAAGCTAAGAAGGAATTTTTATGATGTCATATCTTTCATGTATGAAGGCTTCAAGGAAAATGAATATATGGATGGAATCCCCTATGTTAGAGGATCTTATGCACTAAATTTTAGGTCATACAACTAAGCGTAACAAGAGTTATGCAAGTGCAAAATTAGCCTTCTAGGCATATTGAAATGATCCCCATACTTAGTCAAATACACATAAGGTTCTACAAAGTTGTCATGATTTTACAAAGACCATTTATGGACATTTTTAAAGGAAATAAATAGAAGATCTGTTATGGGTTTTTCATGAGCATCTTAGTTATATGGTTTGTAGGTTTAGATGAAGAGTAATAAGCCCTAAATTGAATTATCTTTGCTCTCAAACATTATAGGGTTTCTTAGTTAAAACCTAAGGGTTTAAGTCATGAAATAAACAATAATGTTCTATTTTGATGTTGATTGGATATATTGGGGACCTATTATCTTAAGCCCTTATCATCATTGTAAAACTGGCCTTTTTGACCTAGCAATTACCAACTCAAAACAGTGATCAAGACTTTATATTTCCTAAGTGTTAGACTTAATATTTGTCCCATATTGATCAATGGATAGTACTTAATCATACATTGAGATCTAATGTTATGAAACAAAGTCAATATATCAAAGGCACCTCTAAGTAAATGTACTAGTGACAAGTGTCACAATCATAGAGCCTATACAGTAAATTTACGAAGTGGTTTAAAGTTAAAATGTCAATGAACAACATGGGATTGCCAAGTGTCTCAATAGAGGGAACTAAAATCAACGTGAAGAAGGTGTACATTAATGACAAGTGTCACATTATCAAGATATAAGTAGAGATAAAGATCCAGCTTTTGAGAAGATCTAATGGTGAGTGGATGATCATGCAAAATATATCTAATAGAGAAAGTGGAATTAATGGTATAAAGTGCTCAAGATTTATCAACATAGTGGCAAGTTAAATATCAAGAAAGTCTAAGTAGATTGATGGAGT
Organism: Torreya grandis; assembly: GCA_037957365.1. Classification (NCBI taxonomy): domain Eukaryota; kingdom Viridiplantae; phylum Streptophyta; class Pinopsida; order Cupressales; family Taxaceae; genus Torreya; species Torreya grandis. Next base: position 53,873 of record JARHVA010000302.1, on the reverse strand, counting down.
GTAATCATTCCAAAGACTCAAAAAGTAACAAAATGGGATAAAGAGCTTGCCATTTAACATCAAGATATAAGTAAAGATCATGCTAATATGTAGATCCAATGGAAAGTGGAAGCTCGGATCAAATGATATAATGAACACATTTTAAACCTTGAAAATTTAAATTTGGGAAGCATGCAGTGATCTAATAAAGAGTGTGAACCTATCATAGATTGATCGAATGGATGCATTTTAAGGTAGAGATATTTAAATGAAGACCATCAGATCTTGGCACCAAACTTAAGATCAATAGTCGATATTTAAAGATATGATCAATATAATGGTCAAGCATAGAAACATGTAGGTAAGCAATGAATCATGACACAGATAATGAATTTGATTCTTTTTAATTGATCAAATCTATGAAAATGTGTATGTGAATCAAAACTAGAGTCCATTAAATGCTATAAATAGTAATGAGACTAGGAATCATAGTGGTGGTGCATGAGTTCTAGACATAGGAAACTTATAGCTCAAGAGATTATGAATTGAGTCTAGAATAGAGTGTGATTTGTTAGCAAACTAGTGTGAACATGGATAATATATGAAGACTTGGATCAAATAATTTTGTGTGTGTGTGTGTGTGTGTGTGTGTGTGTGTGTGTGTGTGTGTGTGTGTGTGTGTGTGTGTGTGTGTGTGTGTGTGTGTGTGTGTGTGTGTGTGTGTGTGTGTGTGTGTGTGTGTGTGTGTGTGTGTGTGTGTGTGATCTAAGATATAGGCATAAACTACTAGAGCTATTATTATTACTAATAAGTAGAATAAAATTGAGACAGAGACAAAAAGCAAAAGTTTGTTGAAGTGTGTCAAATAGATAAATATAGAGACACAAAAGCAAAGAATAAGAGTGGAAGAGAAGGAGATGAAGTGCAAAGCATGAACAATTTCAGATTAGACATGTAATAGAAAATAGAAGATCAGATTTTTTTATGAATCAAAATTATAATTTAGAGTTTCAGCTCCATAGTAGATCTTATTGGTTGGTACAATCAGACAAGCTCAGTTGGTGCTCAATTAGGGAGTGGGTGCTTCCTTAGAGTTGAAGCTCTTAAATCATGGGATTGGTATCTCCTTAGGGTTGGTGCCCTTAAACATTATAACCAATGAGGTTATTTATTATGAGGTTGGATTAGAAAAATAGTTTCTAACATCTATTCTCATGGTGGTTTTTTCCATATTGGGTTTTCTATGGTATATCTTGTGTTGTGTCTATTTGTGTGTATGTGATCTCTACATATATTTTTAATCTACATTAAAAGGTTTTGAAAAATACTAAGTTAATCAATATACTAATTTACCCCCCTCTTAGTATATAGTTGTGTTCTAATAGCCACATGGTAGTTTCTCAATCTCTTTAACCTTTTAAATCATCTTGCACCATTGATATCCCTTGGTACGAATGAATGCCAACCATTAGATCTACCTGCATTTTAAAACAAACAACTATTTACCATGGTCTAAATTTGATGAATACATGACCATCATTTACCATCCATGGGACCATCATTGACATCTGCATGATCATCAAATTTAATACCCTAATGGTTTTTTTTCATAGCTTAAATTTGATGTCTACATGAATGTCTCCCATTTTTTGACCAAATTTTAAGGCTTGGATTTGGAAGTGAAAAGGTCATAGATGAACTAAATTTGTAAGAGATATTTTTGATACTAAAAATATTATGCCCACTTGATCTTTTGGTTTTAGGATCTTTTTAAGTGTGTTTATAAAATGTTTAAGTGAGTTTACCTATGTGTTTTGCAAGACGTTCACATGCCTACCACATTGATCATTTGAATCTAAATGGCTATTCATTGAGGCTTGAATTTGATGCTCACACAAACATTTTTCTCTATGTGGCCAACTTTGAGGACCTAAATCTTGAGATAGTAAGCTCATCAAGACATGAAACTTGCAAATCATGTTTCAGGCATGAATAAATTTGATTGTGTATGTTCCTTTGGTCATTTGAGGCTTCCCAATATCATTTATAAAATACACAAACAAGCTAACTAGTGTGCTTTCATGTGATGTACAAGATGACCTAGACTTTTAGACTTGATAAGTTGAACTTTAAAGGCTTAGATCTCAAGATAGAAGACTCATCAAGATATGAAACTTATAGATAATGATTTTGGCACTACGGATATTGATTTCATGTGGTTTGATGGTCACATGAGACTTTTTGAGCATATTTATAAATTTCACAAACAAGTTATCTAGTATGGTTCTTCATGACATCTTGATGATGGTCTGGATTCATAAAGCTTATTCCTAACCTTTTGCAAATCTGAATTATTTTTTGAGGCCTATGTGAACTTGTCCTTGATATTGAATTGCATTGATCACCATGAAGACCTATTTGGATCCTTATATTCACCTTATAGATCAATAAAAATTTAATTTAAGCAAGCATAAATTGTTTCAAAATCTTTATCATCAATGTGAGACCCTTGGACCACTGATTCCATCCAAAAAAATTTCCAACCCATTTGATCATTTGATCAATTTGGAGTTCTTTCTTTGCATTAGGACCTCTTAGAGACTACACTGCATCTAGGTAGTTTTATATGTGGGCCAAAATTGGCCAACATTAAGCTTGGTAGTTATTTCCTTTTTAGGCTTATGAGGTTTTGCCTTATAACTTGGTTTGATTATAAATTTGGTACCATATGTAGATGCAACTATTGTGTTTACTACATATTTGATCTTATTTAGTGAAATATACTTTATTTCATGGTCTTATACAACATGGCATAAGTCATCAAATGATTTAAAATTATTTAAAATAATGGATTCATGTAAAGGATCAAAAAAAAAATTCTTAAATATGTCTTACAACTCCTTATCTTCCATAGGATTGGTCATTTTATCTAGTATTGTCTTATATTTGAAGACACAATCATTCATAGGATCATTTGTTCCTTGTTTGATTTTATAAATTTTTGCATGGGAAACATTTTTATAAATATTAAATGAAAAGTGTGCTAAAAATTGATCTTTAAGAGGTTTGAATGCTTTCATGGATGGGAGAGGTAAGTGATTAAACCACCTCAAAACATAGTCCTTAAGGCTTCTTGGAAATAATTAGGTCAAAATTTTATCATTGGAGGCATAGTCAAGGCATGCCACATAAAAGGATTTAAGATGTTGTTCAGGATCACCCTTGCCATCATAAAATGTGAACTTAGGTGAAACCAACCTAGGTTAAAAAGAGTGACAAAATAGATCAAGTACAAGAGGGTTATGCAGCACATCTTACGAATCAAGAGCATGGGGAGATTTTAATGTCTTTTGTTTAATATTTATAACCTTGACCTCCAAGGTCTTTATAACTTGAAGGAGTGTTTGAACTATAGACCAAAGGGTATGTAAACATGGTTTGAGTGGTAATAGGCATTGAAACCAGTATATGAGTTGAAATATTTTGTAATTCCATGGGAGATGTAGCTATAGTAGTTTCAAGAAATAAAGGTGGAAGACAAAATATATTATTCTACTAGATGTAGATTCATTGATTTATATGGAATTAATTGTAGTACCTTCTAAAGACTCACAATAACTAGGTGGAGTAGAATTAATTTTATCATGTTTACTTATTTTGCTCTTCTAACATAAAAAAATGCATTCATTAAGTTCTTGTTATTATTGAGATGAATAATTAATGCATCTTTATCTTCCATTTGGAATCATATTTTTTCACTAATATTTTCCATTGCTTCACAAATGAAAAAGTTAAAATTTTCAACAAAGTAAGTCATCAAGAAAAATTAGAAAACCCTAATTGACCTAGGTTTTGATGTTCACGTAGAGTTCACCAAATTTTTAACCCTGAAATGTTTTATTTTCTAAGTTGAGTTTACCTATATAAGCATGAGGGTGATAATTAGATCTAAATAGGCCAATTGGGTGTTCAACTTATATATAAACATACACTTAATTTCTTATGCTGAGTTATTATCAAAATAGTAAGTACAACTATGATAGATATATAAATGACAAAGAAGTAATGTACTTAGCTTGATTTGATGCTAATATAGTTATGGATATGGAACATGTAGGAAGAAAATTGGAAGAAGGTCCTGGACTAGTCATCATATTTTGATTTGGATGATTTTAGAGCTACAGACACTAATGTCATCTTGGGATGGTTGCATCAATGTTATTATCTAAATTCAACATAAGTGTCATCTATAAAATACCTACTATAAAAGGATGTAACCACTAGGAATAATATTGGTTTGAATTCACCTTTTCTCTAATACATTTAGATATGAGCATGGACTTTCACTCCTCATAAATTTATAAAACCGTAATTCTTCGTCTTCATAATTACTTTGGGGTAAATGGGTTAGTGGGCACAAGGTGCTGATATGACCCCAAAGACCCCTATTTTAGTGAGTGCTACCTACATATTTATTTAATTGAGGAGGGCCTTAGATTGATGTATGTATCCCTATGTGTTGGCTTGTATGTGAATCATGTAATATGTGATAAGTAAGTACAATAGTGACCTAGCTTGTAATAGTACATCATACTTAAAGATATGTTATCCATATGATTGATATGGAAATGTGTAAGATTTGCTTAATTGAATGCTTTATTTAATGCTTTTGATAAGTTTCCTTGGTCTCTTTTGGTCTTTTGTAGGTTATTTTATGTGAGGAATGAACGAGGGTTGATCTTGTATTTATATCAATCCCTTTGGAGAAATAACTAGCATTAAATCACTTAGGATGACCATTAGGATAAACTTCATTTGAAAATTGGATAAATTTAAGGCATTAAATACTTGCTTCAAGTCATGACACTAGTTTTTATGAAGTTTTCTATCTTAGATGTTAATGTCCAAAAAGTAAGAAAGTAGGTACAAACTCATAACTTGTAGACATGGAAGATAAGTAAGTTTTAAGCAATCTAGTCAATATATAAGGCTTGGGTCATCAACATAAGTCTAGTCAAACTAAGATATAGGTAAAGGGTCAAAATATAGAGTAGATGTGAGACACTTAAAATTGGTAAAGGTCTAAAACTAAGAGGAACAACCAAGGTCTAAGTTTTCCAATTATACAAGACTAATGTGCTATATAATTTAGAAATAGTGTCTACACTATGGTGACCTATAATATTTTAATATTTACATCAGGTGGTGAAGCATTGAAATGTATGTGAGCACATTAATAATCTAAATCATGGAGATGAGATGCCACTCAATAAAATTCTCGTAGTCCAATTTTTTAAAAATTTAACATAGAATTTTTAGGGATTATTGATCCACCATCTAAATGCTCCAATGGTTTTTATATCATCATTTCAACATAATTTTTCACAAAGTGAGTTGAGGTAATTATGAATCCTTATTTTGAGGAAAAATATGTTACAAAAATCCTCTATGAAAAAATTATAAAAAAGTTTGGTTTCCCTCAAAATATAATAAGTGGTATGGGAATGCATTTCCTTAAAGGTAACATAAAAATCTTGATAAAGGAATTCATGATATCACACCATAAGATTATCATATGCCATCCTCAAGCCAATCACCAAGTTTAATCATCAAATGAGGTATTGGAAAAAAAATAAAACATATTTGTAATGTATAGATAGATGATTGGGAGGATTGCATCCTTGTGATATTTTGTGTGTGTATGACTAATTGCAATAGTGTGGTGGGATACACTCAATTTAAACTGGTCAATCAAATTAAAGTGGTTAAATTGATGGAATTATTTTTCCTATCTTGCATATTGTGAAGGTTAATCAACTTGTTGATAGGGAATCCTTTCAAAACTAGTTTTTATATTTGATTCACATGAAGGAGACATGATGAATGGCCAATTTCAATCAATAAGTGTATAAACACAACTAAAACTCTTATAATGATCACAAATTATGATCTAAGCCATTTCAAATAGAATATATAGTAATATTATTTGAAATTATATTCAAAGTGCACTCAAGAATGTTTTGAACTCGATGTAATTGACCATACATAATCCACCATATGCTAAATTAGGGAATCATTACATTATGAGAATCATAGGCAAATATTATTCCAAGTACAGTGAATGATAGTAGGATCATGTCCTACTAAAACTAAAAATCAACATAGTTACAACCATAAATAAGTGATAAATGGGACAAGTAGAGTATGACTTCCCTTTTTCACAAGTGTGATAGCATAGCAGAGTTGAGTATAAAAGTAGTAGTTGAGGATTGGATAACAAGTATAATAATTTGATGCAACATAATGTAATCAGGAAAAAAAAGAAACATGGGATATATATATTCTCAATACCTAAATCAACAAATAGGATAGATCAACTTCATGAGAACCTGAGAAAGCCTTGAAATTAAATTAAGCTTAGGAACAAAATACAACACAAGGACAAATTAGTATAAAGTAAAAAAAAATCACAAGTGACACCATGATTAATAAACCAATTTTTAATTAAGACAAAAATAATTCATGTTGACTATAGGGTTACTATAAATATAATTGATATCTAACTCCTAAAAATAAATATTTTTAAAAAAAGGTAGCATGTCCAATAAACTAATAACTCAAATGAGAAAGTGACAAGTCAAAAACAAATAAAAAATTTAATTCAAACATGATTTGGCACAAGATAAAACTCAATGGGTCTTCACAAGGTGGCATAATCTATCCACAAAATGTGAATGATAGGGTAAAAACTAAATATTTTTAATATTAGCAAGTTTGTAAAAGTGTAATTTGAATTTTCTAAATTTGTAGATATTTTTATACAAAGGAAATAAAGAAAGTAATATTTCAAGAGACATTTTGAGTGTTTTCAAGCATAATGGGATGGAAAAGTCATTGAGCTAAAAATAGAAAAGGAAATGACTAATTAGTGATATGATACATGATGGTCATAAATTAGGCAAGAGGACCCATTTTGGTATCTTTGATTGATGGTGAGAAAGAGGAAATAGGGATGGGATTTATGTTATGCCAAACCTAATGGAAAGATCAGAAAACCTTTGAATTAAATGACAAGGCTAATACATAATTCTTTATATATCTTTAACCCAAAATAACACTTGAGCCAACATAAGGATTTATCAGTAAAGATAATCTATCGAGGGGAAAAAACACAAATATTAATGTGGGTGCCAACCTTTGGGTAAAATGATGAACTCCTGATGAATTTGATCAATGATTACAATGAGGGGACTATTCAAAATTTTCCTAGGTAGATAATTCACATAAACACTATAAAAATTATGCACATAATAAGACTGAAGGTAAGGTGAACATTTTTATAACCATATAAATCCACCAATCTATATTTTTTCAAGAAACCAAGGAGAGATAAGCATAGTCCATTCATGGTGTGCCAATACAATATGTTATTCATGAACTATTTCAAGTGATAGTAAAATAATTTATGAAAAGGTACTAAAATATGACCAAAGGATCCAATAAGTAACTAATGGATTAGTTGACACTACTTGTTGGATGGTATGATTACTAGAGGAATTCAACTAGTTTGAGTTTCAAGAATAAAAATTATATAAAAATTAGAAAAGGTTATCTCAATAAGAACACAATCATTCCAAAATAAATTTTTGGTACTACTCATATGTTTCATAGAGTAGAGGTCCCTATAGGTCCAATTTTTCAATGGAAAAGGTTTTTGGCCAAACCAATACTTTATAAATCTGATATAGCTGTGAAGAGGGAATGTGTTTTAGCATGCACATAAGTTTGAACATTGTATACTTCAAATTTTAGTTTTTACTAATGCAAACACTCTTATTAAGTGAGATGTAATATATTATTTCCCCCCATTATTATAGTTATTGAGGCACACAATGGTGCATGGTGTCAATGCATGACCTTCTAATACAAACTACACTACCACTTTTATTATTCATCAATATGGTCTAGGTGAAAGTGAAATTCATGTGCTAAAAAAATATGTTTGTATAAAATGTCAAATATGTGTGAGAAATATGACAATAAAATTTATTGTAACTAATAGAAGTGAAAGCAATTATTTATAAAATATAGGGGGAACTACCTAAAAGAAAGGATCACCTAGTGCAACTAATCCATCTGAAACCAAAGAAGTCCAAGAGATCAACTACATATCAAGATGATCATAGGATACCCAAAATTGTTATGGAGGTTTATTTAAATACACTAAATCTTTCACCAGAGGAAGTACACATATTCCTGATTGATGATATGGATAAAATCCCATATGGAGTGGTTATTTTGTAAGGTTGTGTTAATTATATAAGTTTTCATTAATTTACCACATGTCATACTGGTAGACCTATAACCCATGTTAAATTTCATCAAATTCAACAACAATTAAGGAAGAACAAATAAAGATAAATATAAAATCCATATTATCAACATATAAGGCATCATGATCCCAAGCTAAAGGAATGTCATGGAGTGTTACAGATTATGCTATGTAAATCCCATAAAAGCCACCAAAAAATGTAAGAAAATGGGGATGGTGGGATAGGTCAATTTGGATAATGATGAAGATGAGGGCGATGAGGAGGCAATCTTGTTTCAATTATTTCCTAAAAGTCCCTACATGTCATGAACCATAAGCTACATAGCATTATTGAAGGATATAAAGAATGTATCATAACCACCATGGCAAGGATCTAAGAACAAGAAATGGAGGCATAAATAAGAGAGACATACTTCAAGAAAAAGGAAAATTATAATTAATTGAGTATCCCACCATTTGTCTGAGATAAAAATAATGTGTGAAACAAACAAACATTAGTGATTAGAAGAGGATGAAGAGAGGAAGACTCAAGAGGATGTGAAAAAAAAATGAATAAGACAAATTGGATGATCAACAAGAAAAAATCATGAGGGCATAAAAAATCTAATGTTAATCTCTAAAATTAGCTAAAAGACAAACATAGACTAATTATAACCATGGTACTAACAACATGAAATAGTGAGATTAAGGCTCAAGCCCAAATAATCAAGGATCTAACACAAATAAATCAAATCTAACTGACTCCTAAGTACACTTAGAAGTAACTATTATGAGGTTCAATTATGGAAAAATTGTCTTGTAGGAAGAAAACTCAAAATAGGGAGATGGCACAGGTTCATCTTGGTGTGTGTGTGTATGTGTGTGTGTGTGTGTATATATATATATATATATATATATATATATATATATATATATATATATATATGCCTCAATCAAAATACACACTACATTCCTCATGTTTACATCATAATTTTTCCAAACACAAGTATCACAACAACCTCAGACCATGTATTTTGTAGTGATTAATGTGTTATAACAAGTCATATTGTATGTTGCACAAATCCTCTTAGAAAAACAAACTGAGAGTGAACATTCATTTCATGCATCAATCATCTAAACCACAACACAAATAAAACAATAGTATGATGAATTAAGGGATCACATGGATAAATCATTATAAAACATTATGGAAACATGCCTAGCTTTAGTTTATCAAATCTTAAGAGGCCAGGTTATGTTGGAATAATTTTAATTCAATGCGTTGATTACAAATCTTGTAAAGGACTGGATGTTCTTTTATATATTGGAGGAAATAAAACATAAGTGTGAAGATATCACAATGAGGCCAAGACCCTTTTTGAATTATTTTTTGAGGATAATAATGTCATCACAACATTATCAATGTGATCACACCAAATATCACTACAACTTCCAAATTTAAAGGTGCAATTTTAAGAAAATATGAAGGATAATAATGTGTAATGTCCCCAAATAGGAGAATTTATAAGTTTTGCATTTATTTGGAAACCCTAGAAAAAAATTAAATTCTATTCTTTGTGATAGAAAACCCTAGATACCAAATAACTCCAAAAATAGAATAAAATTATACTAAAGCCTAAGCAATAATTAGCTTATCGAAACAAGCAATTTTACCCTTCCAAAAGCGAAAAATAACACTCAAAACTTGGACACCTCCAAGCTATATTTTAATATAAATTTACTAATAAATTATTCCAATGAAACCTTCATAAATTTTATTACAAATTATATAATTAATAATCAAAATTTATCATTAAAATCTAAATGTATTTGGAACTATAATCCCCTCAAATCGAATTACTAAAGCCTTAAAAATACATATAATATTTATTACATATTTTTAGGGCAAGATGATCCTCAAATATATCAAAATGTCTCACAAAGTAAGTTACCACACTTAAAATTATTTAAATAAAATTAGAATATATTTTTGACCTAATATAGGTCTTAAAACCCTCTCAAACCCTACAAACCAACTCTCAAATCAATTCAACCTAGCTAGAAATAATCAATTCCAACACCACAATCCTTCCAAACATCTAATGAGAGGTCTTCATCCCTTTCAAACATCTCCTATGTTTATAAACCCTATTATCCCCACTCCCAATGAAATATTTTTGTATTTTTTAAATATTAGGTATAAGTACAACCTCAAGGTGAAGTTTCCCTAGTTGATAACTGAGAGTTGGCATCCCAACTCCTTCCTTTCTTGAAGGTTTTTGTCTTCAAGGTAATGGCTTAAGTGTTTAATGATTAATGACCAATATTTGAATATCAATAATAGTATACCTTTACTTTAAATACTCCTTTCCTTTTAATACCACCTTCCCCAAGGGGCATGCCCCATTTGAGAAGTAAATACAAATTGAAATCATAAGGAAGATTACCTTTTTCAAATGCTCATTACCCTTAAAGGGTCACAACTTAATTGATTCTTAAAACATAAATTAACTTTCAAAAAGTAACTTTTACATATATTTAAATAGAATCTCTTAATTCTCTTTCCCTTCTTACTTGTCCCTTAGCTCCCAAAAATTAGTTAAGGCTAAGGGTGTTCAATGATGTCCCTATCAAAAGAGGGACATGGGAATATTTCCTACACAAAATTGATTGTCCTAAATAAATGGAGGGATCCCAACATACATTATGATTAAATTTCCACCTATAATCTCTTCCCATGGAAGATAAGCTTTGTACTGAAATATGATCCTATGTTTTGGGGACTGCCTCCAAATGTCAAAAGTGACACAAAATCCATCCAATGACCTTCCATGTCCCCATGTCATGAACTCATTCAATATCAAGTTGTGTATGAGGAATCTTCTCTCCCTTATACCCTCAAATAAGGTAATCTACGGATAAGAGTTTCTAAATAAAATATGATGGAATATTGTCACTTTGTTTCCCCATTAGCAAAATATCTCTTGAGTGCCTCATCCAAGCCACCAAATCTTGTAAAAAAGAATCAACAATGTACTTCCTTGTAAACATACCTTGTTGAGAGGTGTCATAAAGATGTAAATAACTATATACAAACCTCCTTATGTGTGCCATTTGTCCCCCCAATGGCTTTATTATGTTTGCACACCTCCCATGACATAAGAAATATGCCTAAACATGAATGTTTCCAAAATTATCCAAGAGTTGGATTGTACCAAAAGGATCAAATTATTTCCCTTCATGATACTACTATATGTGTACCCTTAATTCTAGTTTTTCTTAATGACAAATTTTAGAATTAATATATGCATTCATCTATCCTCCCATGAGTTGAAGCATTCTTTGATTTTACAATTTTGTGACCATACTTTGTGTCTAGGGTTGCTCACTCGACTCAAAAAAATATGATTAGAAAAATTCAGATCTGGCATGTGTATATTCATATTTATTCCCTTGTTGTAGCATGTCAACAAAAATGATTTTGAAGATGGTGAAAGAGGGTACATGTAGAGAATAATACTCAGAATTTTTAGAGTATCTTTGTGTCTAAATTTTCTTTACTAACTTACCTCTTTCCATATTGTCTATGACTTGTGCCCTTGCCCAATCTAAAAGGTGTGTCAAGCCTTCATCATTGCCTCTAAAATTACACACATATCTTGGCATATGGGGCTGCCAAAATCAAATTAGGTACTTCCCCTACTAATAAAACCAATAACTACATCTTGAAAGTGTCATACTACTTCCTTATATGAATTAATTTTTTTGAACTATCCTCAAGGAGTGTATGCAAGTAAATTTAAGGCCCCAAAGCCCCTTATAAATTCCTTCATGCCATGTTAAAACTCCCCAAACTTGAAAATGATCAACCAAAGCAATTTTTATGAACTACTTACCTTGGAAGTACCTCCTTTTAATAGGCAATCCTTATTGAGGAATACTTATCATCTGCATTATGTGTTCCACCATTGGCTGTCCCTTCTCATAGATTATGTGTGAACATAAGGTCCAATAATGGTTAAAAGGATGCTCAAAATGGATGAAAAGTAAATTTTGTTTCATGCCCTCATATTTTAACCTTTTCTAATGTAATCAGTGACTCTAATCATTGATATTTATAGAATTTATGAGTAGCTAAAAGTGCACAACAAAATTGGACATATTGTTCCAGTGAAAAGGCTATAATAGTGACTCATAACCTAATTATTCTACTTGCAAAAAATCAGATTTGATTAGATCAATACTTCTTCTTGGACAAGGTTGTACAATGCTCTAAAAATCATTTTCTTACACATGATAGGTGGCTATAGAATATTACTCAACTCAAAAATAATTATGACATTGTTTATACCTCTTAGCAAAAGTATTAGACCTCTTCCTTGGTTTTAATGTGCACTAAAGTTTCCCTTTTGTGTAGGAAAACATCCATGAATTTTGCAAAGGAATTTTAGAACCTTCCAAGAAGTGATAGGACCAAAAATCTTTCAAAATCATACCTTGTAACCAGCTTCTCACAACTTGGACCTTTGCCCCATCCAAGAGGGGTCTCATGCCTTTATTCATGCACTCAATAACACCATTAAAAAAAAATATGGTGACTCTCATGGTACCTTTGGGTTTCCTTAGCAGACTAAGATTTTTTCTTCTTCCCATTGGTTGTCCATGTATGGATATCACCTTATTCCTAGTGTTTCTCTTAGCCTTGGTAAGTGATCTCACTAATGAACCTTCACATAAAGCAATCATGTTAGAAATAAACTAGTTTTTAACAACACTTTTATAATTATCTCATCATGATTTATGAGCATGATATGGGATTTATTTTCATGTTCGAGATTTATCTTAATTTGGTAGTAGTGTTCCCTTTCTCTCTCCCAATCTCTTCTTATGGTTGGAAAACCACTTTTATATATTTGGACCATTCCCATAGTGCTAGAAAGTGACAAGCTCACCTTCTTAGTGCCCATGCTTACCATGGTGACTAATAAATTCAAGGAGTACAAACTAAAAATATAATATATATATATAGACACACACACACACACACACACACACACACACACACACACACACACACACACACACACACACACACACACACACACACACACACACACACACACACACACACACACACACACACACACACATGTATATGTATACATATATATATGTATACATATATATATATATATATATATATATATATATATATATATATATATATATATATATATGTATATATATGCATATATATATGTATACATACACACACACACACACACACACACACACACACACACACACACACATATATGTATACATATATATATACATATATATATATATATATATATATATATATATATGTATACATATGTACATATATATATATATACATACATACATATATATATATATATATATATATATATATATTGATGCAGGAGCATCACTACTTAGAGCGCATTTATTTCATTCTGGCTTTGATGTAGCTATTTTAATTGTTTTGTTTTCCCTCCATTTTCTGCATTTTGAAAATTGGTTTTTATTTTTATTTTTATTTAGCCTGCAAATATAGTCTGTTAGGCAAATAGTTAAACCATTTTGAATCTTCTTATGTTTAGAAGATTGTTTTATGCATTTTTTGGGAGATTGTTACGCCCGGCTCAGGATAGCATTAATTAGCTAAAATGGGAGCATATGCAGATTGGTGTGGGTGAAAAAGACAAAAAACAAAATGTACATGAAAACAGGGGAAAGGATGGCAATTTGAGGAGCAGGGGCGTAGTAGGAAGACTAGCAACACAGAATAATACCAGGTGAATATTGTTTTGATATATATTAATAAAATATGTGTGATTCCTTTGTGAGTGGAGTTGTCTTGGTTTCTTGAATCCAAATATATGAAAAGGAGGCATCGCCATTCTGCTAGGCGTTGTTATTTTGCTTCAAATTCATTTTGCTGAGTGTTGTTATTTTGCTTCATATTCATTCTGCTGGGCGTTCCATGTTGGCTGGGCCGCCACATTGTTTATAGCTAATGTGATCCTATTTTATCATTGTAAATGTAATTTCTGGGCCGTAGTTTTGTTTTTATCAAATACATTGTTATAATTTTTGGGCCGTAGTTTTGTTTTTATCAAATACATTGTTATAATTTTTGGGCTGCCCCAACAAATTATTGGTAACTTCGGCCATTCCAATGTGATGTTTAGTCCATGTACCTATATGCTGGTTCGTGTATGACTGTGGAGCGTTTCACTGTGTTAATTCAATTCTGGGCATTTTGTTTTAAAAGAAAGAGTGTTTGTGGTTTGTTAGACAATATAGTGAACATAAAATAGAACAATGTTTAGTCTGTCACAAAATATATAAATCGACGCCTTTGTGAGCTATCATTGCTGAGTCACAAACCAATGCTGGATTGTCCAAACATTTGGGTTGTTGTAAGCTATCTTTGCTAAAGCGCAAATCAATGCTGGGTCATTTCAAAAGTTAGATCGCTTAAAATGTATTGATTTTCATTTTGTTTTGTTATTTCAATGCTGGAGAGGAAGCCCACACGGCTATTGTGATTTTTAAGAAATCCTATGCTGTCAAAACAAAAATTATTTTGCTGCTTACTGGGAAATTGTGTGCTAAGTGTGAAGAGTATTTTGGTCTTTAAAAAAAAAAAATTTTTGTAAGACTTCGAACAATACTGTCCAGATTAGAAGTCAAATATATATATATATATATATATACATTAAGTTCTGTATGCTAGAGGGCTGGTGCTCATCATATATATATGTATAAATATATATACATATATATAAATATGTATGTATGTATGTATGTATACATATATATATATATATATATACATATATATATGTATATGTATGTATGTATGTATATATGTATATATGTATATATGTATACATATGTATACATATATATACATATATATATATATATATGTGTGTGTGTATGTATATATATGTATACATATATATATACATACATACATACATACATACATATATACATATGTGTGTGTGTGTGTGTGTGTGTCTATATATATATATATATACACCATGATCCATGTTTCATGATATTCCTTATCTACTTATTTCTCATATTGACATATAAATCATGACAACACTATGTTGATATAGTTTACCTAGATCCCTTAACCATAAGGGGTATTTTTCATGTCCTTTCCTTGAACTTACTTAAAAGACTTCTTGTTCTCTTTGAGTGTCCATTACCTCCAGATTAATGGTATCAAAAACTTTACAACCAAGGTAATGAGAGAACTAATCACATAGAGAAAACATTAAATGCTTACCAAGTTAATAACTCAATTATTTTCCCATCAAGAAATTTGATTTTCCTTCCTTTATATGTAAGGTGCATCCTTATTATTTAATTCTTGGAATCACTCCTTAAATGGAACTATTTGATATGTCCCTTATTTTTATGACATGTGCTTCCTTATCAAGACATAACAACAAGTGTTTCCTTCAAACTTCTTGTAAACTGAAATTAGACAAGGAAAATGATGCATGAAAAGGAACAATACAAAATCTTTATTTCTTGACATAACTTTAAATTATTATGTCATTGTTCATGATTCCTTTTCAAATTTTTTTTTTATCTCATGAAGTTATTGAAAAAATTCTCTTTACTTTAACCTTGGAAGTTCTAATTTTTCTATTACTTCCCCATTAATGTTAATCACTTACAACCCCATTGGTTTCTCCATAACTTACTAAAAACCCTCACTTGGCTACCCTTGAATTGTTGATTTTTTAATCTCATCATTCACATGTAGTTTAATATTCTCTTCTTCTAAAGGATAATTTTGAGGTCTAGGGATTAACCCCATAGACTTTGCCAAAACCTTGGGACTTATTACCTTTAGTTCCCTCTAATAATTCTCCATGGCTTGAAATAAATCATCCATGGTTTCATCCATTGTCCTCTTATTCATCCATACTTTTTTAATGGGATATTTACATTCCTCTTTTGGAAAAAACCTAGGTTGTCAATCCATTAAAGTTACTCATACCCCATAGTTGGCCAACAAATTGGTTTTGATACAACTATAGTGTCTTAAAATAGGAATTTTTTTGAATTTTGGATGTATTTAGAAATCCTAGAAAAAATTGTTAAATTTTAACTTTTGTGAAAAAAACCCTAGCCACAAAATAACTCCAAAAATAATATAAAATTATATTATACCCTAAGCAACAGTTTGTTGATCCAAACAAGCAATTTTATCCTTCTAAAAGTATGGAATAACCCTCAAACCCTATACACCTCCAACCTAGATTTTAATATTTATTTATAGCTAGATTATTATAATGAAACCCTCATAAATTTTTATAAAAATTACATAATTAATAAATAGAATTTATGATGAAAATTTGAATGTATCTAGGGCCACAAGCCCCATAAATCAAATCACCAAAGTTGGAAAAATACATATAATATTTATCGAATATTTTAAGGGTAAGATTACCCTCAAAATATACATAAATACATCACAAATCAAGCCACCACATTGAATAATTGTTGAAATAAAATAAAAATATGTTTTTGACTCAAAATACATCTCAAAACCCTCTCAAATCCTACAAACTAGCTCTCAAATCAATTTAACCTAGCTAGAAATAATCAATTCTAGAACCAAAATACACACAACCCTCTAATGAGGGATCTTCGTCCCTTTCAAGCAATTACCAAGGTTGCAAACCCTATTCACCCCACTCCTAATGTAATATTTTGGTATTTTTAAAATATTAGGCACAAGTACAACCTTAAGGTGAAGTTGTTCTGGTTGAGGGATAAGGGTTGGAATCTCCACTTCTTTGCTTGAAGGCTTTCATCTTCAAGGAAATGGATCAAGTGTTTCATGCTTAATTACCAACATTTTAATATCAAAATTAACGTACCTTTAATTTAAACCCTCCTTTCCTTTTTATACCACTTTCCCTAAGGGTCCACACCCTATTTGGGAAGGAAATACAAATTTAAATCATAAGGAAGATTACCTTTTTCAAATGCTCATGACCCTTAAAGGCTCTCAACTTAAGTGATTCTTAAAACATAAAGTAACTTTCAAAAAGTACCTTTTACATATATTTGTCCTTTATCCACCAGGAAATAATTAAGGCTAAGGGTATTCAGTTATGTCCCTATCAAAAGAGAGACATGACATAATGATAGCCTAAAAAATATGGAAAAGGCTGAAGATATGATGGCAAGAAGTGTGATAGTAGCCTAGAAATATTTTTTTATGTAAGCCTCTTCAGTGTAAAGATAAGGTAATGGACCTAATGCATGTCTAAGAATTAGAAATTTTAGGATCACATTTTGACCATTCAAACTCAAATATATGTTGATCACTTTGAAAAAATTAATGCAAACCATCAATCATAATGTTGCATTGTATCAAGCATTAATCATAATTTCTAGTGAAGACAATGTGCAAGGCATCATGCAGAGCTTGGCATAATTTCACATGATTTTTACCATGGTACATGAAAATTTAGGAAACTAAAGTAATATGAAATCAAACTTGGTAGAAATTTTGGGCTTGGTAAAGGATGTCCTTGATGAGCCACAATAGATATTCCCATTTGAGTTACTCAATAAAGTGAGAATAAAATGCATTACAAATTCAATGGTTGATGACCATGCATTTACCCTCATCTACCCCTAGAGCATCACATCATCATAGTAGAGCTCAGGGTAATTCAGCCAACTAGTGATAATAGTACCAATTCATCCACCATCACCTCCTTCATAGCAAGGTATCATGGCGTCATAGTTTTATAAAATTTTGAGTAGTTTCAATCTATTTTGGCACAAGAAAATTTTGGGTGAAGTCTTTATTAGTATACCAAATAAGGTTAAAACCCATAAAGGGTAGTCCACTAGTAAAATTTCTTTAGAGATTTTGATGATCTATGGAAAATTTCACCTTGCATCTAATATGGTCAACCAAAAAAAATGATTATATTTCATGGTCTACCAAACAAATTGAGTGTAACATCTATGAGGTAGTGTAAACCATCAAACTTAAGGATATTTACTAATAGATATCTTCCCCTAATTAAAATCACCATGTTAGCCTCCTTCATAGCATTATAGAGAGGTCTCATGTGGGGGGATACTGTATCTATATTTTTTTTACAATTGTATTAGACACTATTAGAAGTTTAAAAGCTATTAAAAATATGTATACACTTTAAATAAGAAGGAGCAATTATTTAGGAAGAAAATTCTAAGAGGTGGGAAGTGATAGGCATTAACATTTTCATCATTCTAATTTTTTTTATCAACTATAACTCTATATCCAATCAAATATTTTCTATTTATTTTTTTAACCTTTTTTTTGATATAATATAAAAAAATTTAAAAGATGCTTATAATTTCTTATAACTACATTGAAAAAAATAATTAACTTGCCCAAAACATGGAACCCTACCTAAGTGGGTCCCCAAAAGGTCTACCTAAACCTTTGTGTGGAAAATGATAACCACCTTTTGGGTGCATCTGTAACACTAGCATCATGATTCACAAGCTTTTTAGCATGCGTGCTTCTAACATGTGTAACACATCATATTGCATGTTTCTATAGACATAAGAAAAAAACAATATTATTACAATAATGTAATAAGATCAGAATTTACAATATATGATAAAATACTAACCACTACATTTGATATATACTCTACTTAGCCATGGTTATTTTATAAGTTATCCATACTAAGAACATAGATAAATACAATAAGATAATATGAAAGGTATGTAAGCTGAAATTCATCCACACATATCCCTAGATGAACTATAGGTAAAGGGTGTATTATAAATAATAATAATAATAATAATAATAATTGGTACAATGACAAAATTTGGTTTGACTAATTTTTAATACCAAATAATAAATTATTTTTTAGTAAAAACATTTATGCATAAAAATATTACACTTAGATTATGGGATTATGGAAATAGTAGTTATCCCGATAAATGCAACAAAAAATGTAGCACATGGTTATAGAAAATTAAAATAAAATACCTTTGGCCTAATGATAACCACTACAAGACTCGTTATTATATAAAAATAAACAAATTAAGGATGATAATACTGGAGATGCTATGACCACATAAGTGTAAATATGTAGATAAATTTTGCACATTTTACGATAGGAGGGACTATTGACTACTTTGAATAACCTACTAAATTATATAATTATGTTGCATAATGAGGATATTTCACAAATCATTGCCAATTCACTACATAACTTGTTAGAATGTGTTAAAAAGGGTGGTATAAAATAAACAAGATGTGGTATGTGTATCCAATTAGAAATGCATCATGTCTATAAATCAATTTTAACTCATAGAAGATAGATCATACCATACACTTCCGATTGGAGACACATTTGTTAAGTAGGAACATGACCAATATGGGGATCTATTAGACTCGATTAAGGGATATATTATCTTAATGCATGGTGTTATTGAGGGTTTCAAAGCCTCTAATCAAGCACAATCACGTAATAACCCTAATGGGGTCCTATGTTTTACTATCCCACTAAACTAATAACAAGTAAAATAAATATAATCTAGTTCTCACCAAAGCTTTTGGAACAATATGAGTGGTTAGTAAATAAATGAACATGTATAAGAATATAAATTATGCTATGTATTATTAAGACCCTAATACATGGAATAAGAAGATAAATATTATTTGAATCCAATACTTATGCTACTAATATCTACTAAAGAGAGGAGCAGAGTTAGAGAATACTTACCTAAATGATGAACCCATCAAGACTCAATCTCTCCCTTAGACAAAGGGGATTCACAATAGGTTATTGTGTTTTGAAAAGATCACTAAGAAAATCCAAAGCATCCAAGACTTATCCACAAAACTATATTCTCAAAGTAGAAACCCTAAGCTAAGACTCCTCAAGTAGAATGGTAGAATATCACATTATAAAGAAGTTAAAGTAAATAATAAATCTTAATTACATATGAAATAATGATGAAATGATCTTGTATATATAGGCAGATTTGACCCTAAACCCTTCTAAAAATCTCGATCGATAGGGTCAACCCAGTTGACATACCATAATTTTAGATAATTATTCACTAGGTCATGATCTAGGTTAGCTAAGACCCAAACTAATTCATAAGCTAAAATCACCCAAAACTATATAGGGTCGACCCAGTCAACCTAGTATAGCCAACTATCTAAAGGGACTTTAGGTGAGTAAAAGAAGGATGGAAAATGGAATAAAGACTAGAGGAGTATGCAAAGGAGGAGTAATAGCTTAGGTAATGGTTTTAGGAGCTGGTTGGATTGGTAATAATATGGAAATATGGTAAAATAATCCTATGAAGCACTAATGGTCTGCCTACCTCTTTCTCAGTGCACCCTTTAAGGTATGCACTCAGAGAGATTAAGTCTTGATGGGTTCTTGCATGATGTAAAGCATTAGTACTTGATAAAAGTTGAAAATATTATATGTATACATATGTTCCACTCAAATCTCATCACATGTTACTAAGGTGTAATAGGGGATGGTGATTTGAGAAAGAACATAAGAACACATAATGTTGAAGCTAAAAAAAGTTGTAGTATTTTAAAGCATAAGATAAATTAAATGAAATGACAAAAAAGTAAATGTGATGCATACCTTGACTTACCTTTATTGTTTAATGGTTTTATGATATGTTTTTAGTTTTTATTGTGTAGGATGTAGAGACAACTTTTGACAAACTCAAGAATACAAAACTAAAGATCAAAAGAAATATAGGAAAGCCAAGATAACTAGTGTTATGTGGATGGGATGTACTTGGAAATTTTGTAAGTTGGGGTGAAAAGTGTCATGTTAGACCAAATTACCAATTCAAAAACAAGAGTAAATTGGTTAACCAAAAATTCAAGGCTACTAAATACTGAAAAACTCAAATAAGTAAACCTTAAGTAAGAAAGGCAAACTCACCAAATCAAACCAAGAATACATGTCAAAAAGGTTGGTAATCAAATGGTGATGTGAAAGCAATAAAAAAATAGTAAAACAACATTGATGAGTGAGAAGTAACAAACCAACCTCACACAACAATGGAAAAAGGTACATAAAAAGAGAAAACAACATTTTCAAGTGAGAAGTAACAAGCCAACATCACGCAACAATGGAAAAAGGTACAGACTCAAATTCCCATAACAAAAGGGTAGTACAATAAATGATAAATGATAAAAGGAAGTCAAAGAAGTCTAGGAATGTAGTTATATGGTATAAATAAAGTAATCCATACTTACTCAAACATGTTGTTTCACTTATAATGATAGATAAAACTGAAACAAAGTAGTTCTAGCATGTTTTTAATAGGTGAAGAAGAAGGAAAAAAAGAAGGGAAAATAGATTTGGAATAACAATTTATATATCAAAGGGGGAAATGAAATGGGTGGATGGAAGAATGAAGGAAAAACCAAGGTAGAGGAACTATTTATCAAAGTCAAGACACTCAAATTAGGTTTGTCAAAATAAGAGGACTTTTAACCTTAAGGACTCTGAAGAACTTGTCTTAGCCACACAAGTCTTAGGTCAACAAATTAATTATATAGATCATCCCATGAAGGCTATATGCATGAAAATTAAAATGGACCTACCTTCCCATAATGTGTTCCCCATTTCTTAGGACCCCTTATACAGTTGTCGATCTATTAAGAAGATTGGGTACTTACATGAGAAAGTAAGTATCACCATAGACTTTTGTTGAATTCTATTATTCCAATCTATTGGCCTAACACACCCCAATGGACCTTGGCTCTATGTGGGGCCAACTATGGATTTTAAGTTTTGATTAGAGATAGAAGATGTGCTTGTAATCAAGTCTTTAATTATGATATTGACTTTTGAGATTTGTATATTGCTTTTTGTATATCATTTCCTTTATTTAAAATGATTTGGATTTAATTTTATTGATTTTTTTTTCATATTCCTCCTCTATACAGATTTGGAAAACCAAACATGAGTGCTAAAGATGACTTTCATTTGAATAGGTTGCTAAGAGAGATAACTTCAGAGAGCATGGGGTCTAAGATTCTCATAAATATAGGTAAAATAAAAGTGCTATCTCGACTTTGACCTTATTTTATCCAAGATGGAGTGAAAGGAAATGAAATCAAGAGGAGTGACACATGAAACAATTTGAATTCTTAAAATCACAAAAAATGTGACAAAGGGAAAAAAAAAGGGATATAATGACAAAAAAAAATGATTCCCTATCATAATAATGAGGGAAAGGGATGAAAACATTCTAACATAGATTGTTGTGTGAATTCCATCTATAAAAATAAGAAAAAGCTAAAGTTGAGAACAAGGATAAAAAACACATTTTTAGAAAAATAATGAGAAGATGGTAATTTTATGAGGAAGGACAGGTCCTATCCATGGTGCCAAAAATCATGTGAAAAATAAAGAAGAAAAAAAATATGGTATTTTTTGAGGAAGATTAGGTCCTATCCATGGTTTTACAATGTAACTCACAAAAAGAGAAACTTAAGGGATGCCAAAAAGTGTGTAAAAAGAATATGAAAATAAAGAAGACTATGGTACATCATGAGGAAGAATGGGTCTTATACACAGTTTTACAATGTAACTCATGAGAGAAAGGGGAAACCAAAAGACCAAAAAGGAAGGGCCAAAGGTTTGTGATAAGAAAGAACTAATGTAGAGGGAGATACTCATGTAAGTAACCTAAAAAAAGTGTTAGATAGATGTGGATATAATTTATGAAAAGAAAGGAAGGATCCTAAACTAACATTTATATCAAGGATGAGCATGTGAGATAAAAGCTTAGGTGTCTCAAAATGTTTGTTGAAGTTGAATTAATTTAGTAGTATGATAGGTAGAATAAGAGAGGGCATCACAAGATTCTTCAAAGGGTAAGTGGATGTAGGGATGGGCTTTGCAAGATGCCTCAAAGTTTGAAATGACATGTAGGTGGGCATCACAAGATGCCCCAAAGGCTAGAGTAATGTGTGGATGGGTATCAGAAGATACCCCACAAAATGAAAAGAGGAAGAAAAGATAGGAAAATATAAGTAAAGAGAACCCCATATAATGTCTAAATGGATTCAAGTTATCTAGGAAGATTATGATAGGGGGCATGATAATGACTTGATATAAATGAATGAAATGATAATAAAGAGAAATAGATAATTGGATGGAAAATAGAGAAAGAAAAAAAAGGTATAGAGTTGACTAGGTCGACCTAATATAGAAAACAAGGTTTGAAAACTATATAGAGTTGATAAGGTCAACCTAGTATAGAAAAAAGGGGCTATAAACTATACAGAGTCGATAGGGTTGACCAAGTATAGTAATCAAGGGATAACAAATAGTATATAATAGATTATGTCAATAGGAATGACTATGTACTAAAATAAGAAAAAATTTGGAAGTACTTTTGAAAGCAAGAAATGAAAGGAAACACACACTCAATTAGATCAGTGAGGTTAATCCAATTGGGGCACACAACACAAAACCTTTCACCAATGTTGGATAGTAATTTTTTTTGTAATACAACATATAATTAAGTAAAGACCAAGCAGTCAACTTGAAAAGTAAAAGTTAACTAAGTGATCAACCTGAATGTTGTTAGATTATTAGAGTATGATTGTAGATGTCTTAAGAAGTTGGTTGTAAGCAAATAACTAAAAAGTAATCTAAGGATGGTTTTAGGATATTTAAGCCAAAAGGGATATGTATTAGAAATGGTACTAGTTTGATATTGAGGTATACCCCCTCACTTCACACATCACAATGATAAGGTTGTCAGGTGCTTAACCAAAATATGCCATTAACCATGTGTTTATACTTGTCTAGAAAACCAAGTGAGCTTCCCCCTTGGTGATGAAATCCAAGAGGTAGGCTTTGGGTAGATAATTATTAAAATGTGTTTTAAGATTTTATGATTTGGTAGTGTGTGTGCATAAAATAGAAAATAATGAAAGTAAATGATATATTTAAAAACCACCTAATTATACTTTGTGATCTATTATAAGTATGCTAGCAATAATAAATGAAAGTGTGAGATAATTACTAGAATATAAGGGTTAATTCCAAATTTGAAACATAGTACAGTGTCAATTCAATCGATAGTGTCACTTCTATACTATAGAAGCAAAGGTCTAAAAATGAACTATGTCAGCATAGTCGACCTAGATTTATAGATAAAATATATAACTGCATCTATAAGGTCAACCTAGTTGAATGTACAGGGGAAATTTTAAATACTACAAACTATGAAAAATAGGATTGTAAGGAAAGAGAGAGAAGGATAGAAAGGAACCTTAGTGGTTTGGAAGATGTAAATAAGTGATATTTTTATTGAATAACCTTGATTAATACTTGTAAATTCTACTAATTATGTCAACTGGGTTGACCTAGATTTGCATAAACTTATTATTGACAACATGAAAATATATAGGGCTGACTAGGTCGACATTGTATGTTAAACTAGATGTCTAAAAATGTACAGGGTTAACTTGGTTGATCTAGTAGTCTAAACTCAAGTCTATAAGACTTGCATAAATAAAATAGATTCATATGTATGTGATTGTGTTGTTAAGCTTGTGTATAAAAGTTAGAACTGTGTTGACACTATCAATCCAATATTTCAAATATATGATAATAAAAATGATAAAATAATTAAATAAGTGATGTAAAACTTGAAAGAGTTAGATTCACATTAGGGTCACCAGAATGTATGAAATCATAAATGTATCATGTCTATAAATTAATCCTAACTCAGATAAGATAGATCATACCATACACTTCTGATTGGGGACACATTTGTTAAGCGAGAACATGACCAATATGGGGATCTGCTAGACCTATTTAGGGTATATCCTACCATAATACACCATGTTAAGGAGGATTCCAAAGCCTTCAATTAAGCTCAATCATTTAATAACCTTAAGGGAGTCTTGTGTTTTGATATCTCACTAAACTAATAAAAAGTAATGTAAATCTAATCTAGTGCTCACCAAAGCTTATGGCATAATATGAGGGGTTAATAAATAAAAAACATGTATAAGAGAATCTTAATTAATATTTGTATGATTAAGACCCTAATACATGGAATAAGAAGATAAATTTTTTTTGAGGCCAATACTTATGCTACTTCTATCTACTAAATAAAAGAGCAAAGTTATATAATACTTACCTGAATGATGAATCTATCGAGACTCAATCTCTCCCTTAACTAAAGGGGATTTGTAAGAGGTTGTTGTAGTTTTTAAGGATCACTAAAAAAGGCCAAATCATCCAAGACTTATCTACAATACTAGATTCTCCAAGTATAAACCCTAAGTTAAGACTCCTTATGTAGAATGGTGGAAGAATAGATTATAAATAAGAATAAGAGAATAATAACTCATGATTGCATATGAAATAATGATGAAATGATCTTGTATATATAAGTATATTTGAGCCTAAACCCTTCATAAAATTTTGAATGACAAGGTCGAACCAGTCAACCTAGCATAATTTCAGACAATTATTCACTAGGTCATGACCTAGGTTGAACAAGAGCCAAACTAGTTCCCAAGGGAAAATCACCCAAAAATGTACATGGTCGACCTAGTATAGACAAATATCAAAAGTGACTTAAGGTGAGGAAAATAAGGATAGAAAGTGAAAAAAATAATAGAGGAGTGTCAAAAATAGGAGTAATAACTTATGGAATGGTTTTAGGAACCGGTTGGATTAGTAATAACGTGGTAATAAGGGACAATAATCTTGTGAAGTACCAATGGTATTCCCACCCCTTTCTCGATGCACCCTTTAAGGCATGAACTGAAATAGAGTGAGTCTTGATGGGTTCTTGCAAGACGTAAAGTGTCAGTATTTTATACAAGTTAAAAATATTATGTGTATATAGTATGTGAAGATAAAGAGGATTTGGGACATGGATGCTCAAATGGATATTGATATTATATAATATGAGGTACCTAATGTTGTTTTTAATTTTGGAAGAACTATAAAAATTATTCCAAGAACCAATTGGAAATCCTATGCTAAGATATAGTCTAATAACTTTAATCTTAGTATATTATGGCCACATCAATCCTATTTAAGGATAAAAAATGTGAAGTTAAATGTGGGTGAGCTTAGATTTAAAATAGATTTAGAGATCATAGACATGAAGATAGATAAGACCCATTACACTATACTAATTGGGAAAAAGTGGGATTACAATGCTTGCATGACTATCAAAATAAGGGATAATAAACTAGAATTTTACCAAGATAATGTCATTATCTTCATACCACTGAATAAAATGGAATACAAACCATACATGATACCTAGGGATCCAACCTATCCAGACACAAACATGTCAAAAAGTTTGTATATTGTAGACACAAAACCAAAAAGAGAAGTGATCTAGTAAAAACCTTTTCCATACTTATCACAACCTACAGAGGGTGCACAAGGATTTTAGAGATCAAATCAACCTTAGATTCAACCAATCTAATTATCACAAGTTCCAAAACACTTTTAAAGTAAGATATAAGTCACCTTAAATGAGATCACCTATGATATCTAAGATAGATAATATTTATTGACTAGATGTGACTGACCAAGATTATATCAAACCCAATATAGAAGATGAAATACCATATGAATTAACAATACCTATCAATATATATTTAGATGTGGAAATGTAAAATCAGATGCAAAGGGATCATTAAACTAGGCCAATGAGCATGTTGTTCACCAAATAATGGAAGTTTTATCAATATGTTTTGCACAAAGTGTATGTAATCAGAAATGTATCATGTCTACAAATCAATCCTGACTCACAAGATAGAGCATATCTACACTTTTGATTGGGAATACATTTTTTAAGTGGGAGCATGACCAATATGGGGATCCATTAGACCTAATTAGGGGAACACTTATCACAATACACTATGTTAAGGAGGGTTCTAAAGTCTCCAATCTAAAAAAAATCATGCAATAACACTAAGGGGGTCCTAGGTTTTAGTATTTCACCTATGATAATAATAAGAAAGTAAATCTAATCTCACCAAATCTTATGGTACAAAGTCGGGGTTAGAATCAAAATAAAAACTAAACATACATAGAAGACATATACTCACATCAATGTATATAAAATTCTAATGCATGGAAGAGAAGCATAACTACATTATCTATCTACTCCTACAAAAGGATAAATAAAGTTAGGAATACTTTCCTTGAAGATGAACCTATCAAGCTGCAATCTCTCCCTTGGCCAAGGTGTTATGCAATAAATTATTATGGTATGTAAGGATAATAAACACAAATCATCTCTAGGCTACACAACCTATCAATGAATCCAAAAGACAATATCTATATCTCCAAAGAAAGTATGTAAACCTAAGCTTGACTTATTAAGTATAATGGTCAATAAGAAGATGTTCATTCACACTTACTTCTTATTCAATTCTTTAGTATCAAATGGTTAGAAATGGACTTGTATATATAGGTAGATCTTACTCTAAATCTTTATGACTATGTTGATAATAAGGTAGAGATAGTTGACCCTATATAATTATGGATAATAATTTACCAAGTCCCAAGCATTTGCAAAAGGTCAAAATAGCTCCTAAGTGAAAATAACTTGAAACTATACAAGGTCAACATAGTCAACCATATATAACCAACTAAAAAATGGGATCAAGTTAAGGAAAAGGAGGATAAAATGTGTCAAAAGTCTAGAATGGGTTCAACTAAGAAGAAAAATTTTAGGGTAAATGGTTTTAGGAGACAAGTGTGTAGATAACATGTGGTAAAAGGGAAAATAATTTTATGAAGCACCAATGGTCTGTCCACCCCTTTCCCAGTGCAATCCTTAAGGCATGAACTTAGAGAGATTGAGACTTGTTGGGTTACTACAAGATAAAAAGTGTTAGTAATCTATAAAAGTTTCAAAATATTATGTGTATACATATGCCTCACTTGAATCTCATCACATGTTACATGAGTGAAACATAGGATGGTGCTTTGTGAAATAGAACATGATAACACATAATGTTTATTCTAAGTAGAGTGCAGTAAGAGTAGACACCTAAATGTAGCCATCAATGACTTCTAATGAGGGTTTTGGCCAATTTCCACCTAAAGTGCAAAATTTTGCCTAAAAACACTAAAGCACATTAAATAAGTTGAAATTGACATATTCAAGTGTCAATTTTGGCTAGAGTATTATTAAATGGGGCAATGTAATTTATGGGCCACCTAACTTTGATCAAATCATTTCGAGTCAAAATGCTAATTTTGCACCTAGGTGCTCTGGATTGATGTTTTATATCAAATATCTTGTACAAGATGTGTGCCTTTGTTATTTAGTTTTGGTAACATCCTAAATGGGATAATGGATCCAACGCATCTAATTTTGACTTCCAATTCCAATCCAATCAAATTTTGGACCAATAACAAGGCATTCTGATCAATTTGAATAATTTGTACACAAAGTACTTAAACATGCTTAAGAGCTAATTCAACTAAATTAGAGCCTAATAAATAAATCCATGTAAACTTGTTGAATAATTTTTTTTGAAAATGAATATTGAATATATGCATCATCAAGTGATCTCATTTATTGGGAAAACATTTCTAGGACATAAATGTCATAAATATTAGGATTCATGCCTCCCATGCTTCATCAAAGCCCTCCATGCCTCTTAATTTCTCCTCTATCCTAAATATTTATGATCCTATTTATCAATTTTAATTGCAAAATTGGATTAATCCTTAGCTACACATCTCAATCCTGAGATGGATAATTCAGGTTGATTCTGATCAATCTCAAAAATCTATAAATAGGAGGCCTTACCACATCATTTATAATCTTAATTTGTGAAAAGCTATAATGCAGGATTGGTTCTAAAAACTTCATACACACTAGTGCTACCATGCCAACTTGATTCTAAGCCAAGCCAAAGCCAAAGGTGTGAAGGAGAGATGGAGGTAGCCAAGCTTCCATTGATGAGGACTTCATGAGCACAAATCGAGCAAGACAATCTAAGAATTCTTTTGGATCATCAAGGAAGGTAAGGAATGTGTGTTTTCTTGAATTTTAGTTTTTCTTTGTTCATTTGTATTTCTTCACTAAGATCACCTTAGTAACTAGGCATGAAGATGTTAGTTTAATGTGTTTTTGATTTGATTTCATTCACTAACACAATACTAATCTCCTCTTCTTAGTCAAATTCCTAGTTCACAGTAAGTAGAAAATAAGATAAATGAAATGATAGAATTAAAAAACATGTACATTTACTTACCTTAGTTTTGTAGATACATAAGTAGATTGCAAGATGAGTGAATGCATCCAATATGAAGAACACTAGGCAAACCTGTAGAAATTAGTATAAAAAAAGCTAAAAATTGAAATTTTTGGAAGATAGGCATATGATAATATAAAATATTCTCTATGAGATCATGACTCCAAAACATTTTATGGTTAGAAAAATAGATGATTAAAAATAAAGATAGAGGAAAAACAAGGAATCTTCTAGAAAATAATTGAAAGACTTGAAAGTTGAAAAGTGATTTTAAATAGGGTTAAATGAAATTCATTTGTTATTTTTGACTTGTGAAGCAGAGAAAAAAGAGCTTTGAGAGAGAAAATGAGATAAGATGGTAAGGAGATGATAGGCTAGGTGAGAGGGACATCTAGAGGTAGCAATGGGTGTAGGACAGCTAAGCAACTAAGAACTTTAAGCCAATTTTTGAATTTTTTAGTATTTTAAGTGTATTTTTATAAATTTTAAATTTAAGCATTTATAGACATCAAAATGAAACCAAATCAGATGCTATGGGTAGGAAAAACTAATTAGATAAATGGATTTGAAGGGTTTGGGGAGAAAAATACTAGAAGGCACTTTTTTTTTAGAATGCAAGGGGTTGGTAGTGAAAAACAACTGGGTCAACCCTGTCAACCCAGTAGGCTAAAAATTGGAAAAATCGACACTGCCAACCTAGTAGGTATGTGCCAACCCTGTACATTGTGTAGACTACTAACCTTGTAAAGTTTTCCAACTGATCTCAAAAGTCTAGAATGACAATACAGTACTGAGGGAGGAAAATAAGAGGGTTGACCTAGATTTTTAGGTCAACTAGGCTAAAAGTAGGGAAATTTTGGTCAAACTAGTTTGACCAAAGAACCAAAATAGTACAAAAATGTGTGAAAGTGACTGAAAGAGTGCTAGAATGACCCAAAATGACCAACTAAGGGTGAAAAGGAGTGATCAAGATAAAAATATGTTTAAATGAGTAAATTAAAGCAGTTTAGGCTTGTTTTTTATTAAAATTTATAAAAAGAATATATTTTGACTATACATGACATGGAAGATCTAATACATCTTTTATTATTTCCTAATTATAGGGATGATCTAGATTCTGGTGATTGGTAGATGTGTCATGGCTATTGGATCTACTAGTGCATCTGATGATAGGAGATAGGGTGATATTGATTTTTGTAGGCCTAGGTGGCATAGTAGAGATGTGTAGGATACCCTTAAACTTGAATTTGTTAGTAATGTTCCTAGGATGCTAGGAATGGTTGACTAACACCTTTAGGTAAGAGGTAGATGGAGATATGATAGAGATGGATATCACCCTAGAGGATGTATATGTCATATTAGGACTATCGATAGCAGGGACACTGGTGATGACTATGATATTAGATAGTGATGAGGAAATGAGAGCCATAGTGATACAAGCTATAGGCTCAAAAATGATAGATACAGGTCAGAGTATGAGTATGTTTCAAACGTATACCTCATATATTATGGATATCTATAAGTCTATGTTAAGACTTGTGATAGCATAAGTGTTATGTCACAATTTAGATGGCAAGATACCACTATTCATGATAGCCTTGAGTCAAATGATACTAGAGGAGAGAGTATTATATGATCTAAGATCTATCATCTAGTTATAGCTAATATATGATATGTATGGAGTGTTGATAAGAAGCAAAAGTATATTAGACCTATCATATTGTCAATGGCATAGATCTATGAGAGGTTTCCCATGTATTGATTGATTGGGTTGCCCCATATGGTTGATGATAGGTTACCTCAGGTAATACGATGGAAATAGGACTAAGTAGTGTGATTTATGCCCCACATGCCAATGCTATAGATAGTTAGATGCGAAGACATAGTATGATAGCCATAATGTGCATAAAAACTACATGGCTATGTTGGGACATAGTTTCACCAGCTTTAGTATGGATGGAGGTGATAGGACATTAGACCTGATGGATAGAGCCACATCTAGTGGCATGAGTACTAGGGAAGATAGGTTTACCTCACCCAGTAGTGTTGATAGTGGTTCTTATGGTTTAAGCCTAACATATTAGAGAGATATGGGGAGGGAGGGGTTAGGGACACTAATGGTGAGGCCAACACTCAGGCTATGTCATGAGAGACCATGGATTGATTGAGCACGATAGTTAGTGGAGCAAGAGGAGATAGATGTAAAGGTGAGAGCACCAAAGGTACCATAACTAGCTCTATAATAGGATGAGCAGTGACCATTGAGAACATAGAGTTGATAGAGGCAAGATGATTAGGAGATAGTAGAGAATGGATATCTTAGATGACCTAGTTGGGAGTCTAGGGTAGAGTTGGACTATATAGAGACCATTCAAGCATAGGCTGAGTCAAACTCAAGTTATGACTATAGGATTTATTTTTAGGAAGTGACTAATAGAGAAGGTCCATAGAGGTCATGCAGATGGAGAGACTATGCTCAGTGGTTATGTGGATGGTGAGATAGTGGTGGTTGATACACAGACAAGTGAGAAAAGATGATTAAATTGTTACTTAAGTTTATTTGGAATATACTATAGATAGATAGATTTTGATATATAGTAATGATATAATATCTATCTAGTTTGCTTTGTATAGGTGGAGCAGAGGAAGAGGATATCATATGGGGGTCCCTAGTGAGGAGATCACTCCATTATGTCCTAGATGAGACACCAATGTTATATGACCCCACTATACTAGAGGATCTAGGTGTACCATTTACCCTAGCTCAGGTGAGTTGGTTTAGACTAGCTAGAGAGGTAGTGAGGTAGATACAAGCATGTAGAGAGAGGGTGAAGCCACCAAAAAAGATGAGTATACGTGATACATAGCGATGGTAGGCCATGGTAGATGAGAGATTTGTACATCTGGCTATAGTGACATAGATGAAAAAGGCACATGTTCATGAGAGAATGGTACAAGAGTAAGAGAGAGTGATAGATCTTGTGACCCTAGCCTAGTTGGCATAAGTGCAGGCTCAAGTAGATCATCTATAGGGTCATGTATCAGGACTAAGATCTCAGATAGCCTCATTACAAAATTTTATATAAAGTGGTTAGCCATAGGCATCTACACATAGCATGGATAGGCCATAAGATAAGCAGGATGGGGCCTAGCCATATAGTTGGAGCATTGTATATGATTGTATTGTTATATCAAAACTTATGAGATGTATATATATATGGATTATTTTAGCATTATGGATATTGGTTGTATATGTTGTCATTATGGTTGTGGGTGTTGATGCTTTAGATATATTTCTTTATAGCACATGTATTTATCTATTTTTGGTATATGTTATGGGAAATATATGAGATGTGGTTTCATTTCTAACATTATGTAGAAAATATGTATGGTTAAAAAGAAATAGGCAAAAAAAAGACTTGGTAAAATCTAATCAATCAAATAAAATGTACTACACACTATTTCAAGTTAGGAAATGTGTAATAACAAGAAAATGACTAAGTATAAAGAACCAAAGGGTGGTAGATAAGATGGTAAAAAAGAATTTGTTTTTAAACCAAATAAAAGATTGGAACTAGATTAAAATAAGTAAGATCACACTAAATCATGTTGGGAAGTATGAAAATAATGTAATAAAAAGGAATATCATATAAAATGAACAAGTGGTACAAAACCAAATAAAATTAAGACATTCAATCATACTAAATCATTTTGGAAAGTATAAGAGAAAAACAAAATTAGAAAAATTTGGTCTTAAATTTATCACACTAATTCAAGCTGGGAAGTATGAAAAATTCAAGAAATGGTTGAATTCTTACATGCACTCAAAAAATTGGAAAAGAAAATCAAAATAAAAATGAAGTAAGCATAAAACATACTAAATCAAGATGGAAAGAATTTCAATGATGTCTAACATCATAATCAATCACATCTTATCTCATATTTGACACATGCAATTTTGATTGTGACATAGATTATTGAAAATTTTGTGAGAAAGGTCAGGTCCTATCTATGGTCTTATACTACAACTCATAAAGGGAACACCACTGAGGTGGAATAAATATGAAAAATAGGTAAATAAAGGATGTAGGTAATAGGAAGGTGGTGATTTGTGAGGATGGTTAGGTCTTATCCATAATCTTACAATGCAACTCATAAATGGAAACCCAAGGGGAGTGATCACTAAATAAAATAATATTTCTCAAGAGTAAATATGAGGAATGTAGGGAATGAAAAAGGCAATGTAAAAAACATGACTTAGGCATATTATGAGAAGAGATTAGGAGATAGGAGACATACAAAGGACATGAGAAGGCATCAAGTGAATAGTGACTATCAATTTATAAAGGAAACCTATTCACTATAGACACGGAGCTGTGTAGGTAAATAAACATTCTACTAAGATCAACTGATGAAGGTAGATTGGTACAAAAAATGTAAAATGGGCCTACCTTCCCATGATGTTTTCTCCATTTCTTAGGACCCCTTATAGATCCATCAATTTATTATAGAGATTGGGTACTTGTGTGATAAATTAGGTATGACTAAAATATTTTCTTATTCTTAGTTTCTAATCTACTAGCCTACCACACCCCAAAGGACCTTGGCTCTACTATGAGGCTAAATATGGAGTTTGATCTTTGACTAGAAGAAGGAAATGTGATTTGAATCATGTATTTTAGTGTGATTAGACTTTCAATATTTTTGAATGTTTTTACTATTTGTATCATTGCCTTCTATTTAATGATTTGTCTTTTGCATAGTTTTTAAGGATTTTTATGATTCCTCCTCCATGTAGAATTGTAATGACTAATCATGTGAGATAGAGTGATACACATGAATGAGTTGTAGGCTTAGGCTAAAGGAAGATAAGTAACAAAAGACAAGACTAACTAGGATAATTAGGTTTAACAATGAACCAACATATTATCTCAAGTCTCAACCATATATACGCTTAGTTTGCAAAAAAAGGGGAAAAAGGAATAAAGAGATCAAAAGTGGACCGGTATAAGGAAAGTATAATGAGATACATTGTTTTATATTTGATCACATGGTAATAGGAAATGACTAAAGGGAACCAAGTTTGTATAGCCAAGTCACAATGATAATTATTCATGAAAAGTAGAGTTGAGAAAGCAAACAATCATAAAGACACAAAAAAGGAATGTGACAAAAAGGAAGAAGGAAAAAAAGAGAAATGATAAATAAAGATATCCATAGGCAAAAATGGATAATAATAATAATAATAGAATCAATATAGAGTGCAAAATTAAAGTCACCATGTAATATAAATAAGAATTTGCAACAGTGTCAAATGATATAACAAATAGATAAAGATAATATTGGAGCACACATCCAATCCAAATATAAATGAAAAATCACCATGCATTCGGTCATAAATATTGATAAATATTCCCACACACATTATCCAAAACATCAGATATATCTCTATGAAAGTAGACATGAACTATAACAAATGTCTCATCTATCTTGAGTGAGAATTATAAAATTACCTCTCATTAAATTTCTTTCATAGAAAAAGTAGGAATGATAGATAGATCATGATAAGAAGGGAAATTATGCAAGGGATGCTTAGGAGAATACATGGGAGTGGACTCTATGGG
Source organism: Torreya grandis (assembly GCA_037957365.1). Lineage (NCBI taxonomy): Eukaryota > Viridiplantae > Streptophyta > Pinopsida > Cupressales > Taxaceae > Torreya > Torreya grandis. The sequence goes on along the minus strand of JARHVA010000302.1, from coordinate 18,616 downwards.
AGATGTAAGAATCGCCAGTGGAGAAGGATCCACAAGTAAGGGAAGGTCCACAGGTGAAGGAGTCACAAGTGGAGGCATAGAAGGTGATGAAAGGACCATAAGAGGGGATGGAACCATAGGAGGTGGATCCATGGGAGAATAAGGAGTAGCCTTCTAGTGGGAATGACCTATAGGAATAATAGTAGAAGGTTTGAGAATAACTATAATGTGATCCTTAAGGTGGTGTTAAAAGATGTGATAATGATCAGTGTGATGGGTGTCATAGATAATATACCTCACCATACTTAGGCATATATTCAGGTAGAACCTTTAAGGAAGGCATGGTTTTATCTGAGGACTAAGGGGAAAAAGGATGCAAAGTATCAAGATATTATCACAACTTGTGACAAAGGGTGGATGAATGATTATTTATTCCATGGAAGCAACAAATATGCTTGTGAGTGGTCTTAGTATAATAACTCAAAAGAGGAGGTGTAATAGGAGTGGAAAGAGTCAAAGAAGACTTGTCAGCCCATTTGGTGGGTAATGGAGCCATCTTAGGATAGGAAGAAAACCATCACCAAGGGAGGGTGGTGGTTAGGAAGGAACTAGATTAGGTTTAATAGGAGTAATGGGATTAGAATTAGGGATAGAATCAATAATAATAGAAGAAAGAACAAGCTCAACTATAGTGGGAATAGGATTGGGTTCAACTGTAGTAAGATCAGGAGTGGGTTCTGATGTGAGTTTAATTGGCCAAATTTTTTCCACATAAGAATGTTTTTATAGAAATGATTTCGATATATGAGAAGAGTTATATATGAAATGAGTGAACCAAAATTAGGATAGTAAGGTAAAATGTCACGTACAAATATTTTGAAATGCTTTAAGCAAGCTTAAAGTGTAATTTGTTGATCCTTGAGAAGTAGGGTTAGAAACAGGTCTAGGATTGAAAAATGAAAGTACCAATAGTTTGTCATGGTGTTTCATGAATTTAAGGGCATAAATTAGATTGCACAAAGTCTTATAAGTTCATTGGAGCCTTATAAAGAGATAATAATTTCTTACAAAAGTCTATAAGAACTAGATCGTCATGAAGAGATGAACAAATTAGTTTGGTCATACATTTTATAAATGCACTTGAAAATTCAACCAAGGTTAAAGAGTTACATGGACATGGTGTTTTTAATTCCTTAAACATTATTTGTATATTTTATGTCTTGATGAGTTGTCTATCTCAAGATCTAAGTCTTTAAAGTTGAACAAGTAGAATGAAATGTGCACAGGGACATCAAGTTAAAGCTACAGAAAGTAACCATTGGGATTTAAAAATCCTTAACAAGTAAGATGTGCATGTAGATGTCAAATTTGGGCCTCATAAAATATTCATTTGAATTTAAATGTTTTATGATCAACAGTCAGTATTCAATCAGATCAAAGATATAATGGTAAGTTGTAACCTAATGATGTCAATGGATCTCATAGATCTAATGGAGTGAATATGATCATGCACCTAAGATCAATGGGTCCCAAAGATATAACATAGCACATTTAATCATGTATTAAAGATCAATGGTGAGAATCAAGTCAAAAGGTTAGTGAATCTTGGAAACAAGAAAGAAACTACTAATTATCATGGTTGTAGTAGCTACCAAGAAAATCAGTGGTATGTATTCAAGCATGAAAAGGAAGATCAATGGTATATGATAAATCATATCCAATAGTGAATTTTCAATTAGGAGGAAGTTGATTGATGACAAGTGAGAGGTCAATGACTCAACAAATCCTGTAGATCCAACAAAACACATTAGACCATGTAGATTCAAGATCAATGGATGACATTAAAAGTTGAAATCTAAGGGAATTCAATGGATATAAAATGTGACCTAAGGTTGAACTAGGAAAAATACTTCAAAGGATGCCATTGAAGCTCCATCAAGACCTCTATCAGAGTATCTAGAGCATGTAGAATTGATTTTATTGTGTTTTCAACATAATGTATGATAAGTCCTTAGATTCCACAAGTTTTAGAGGTAGAATAGGTGTGTTTAGACCTAATATGGTTTAGGAAAGAAGCTATGTAGTCTATAATCTATTCATTGACATATTGACTATAGGAAAACTAATAAATGGATTGGTTTTCAATCTATAAAAAATACCTATGCTCAAATTTTAAAGGAGGGGTAGATATGTGATTATGGAGAAATATCTCATCTTTAAACATAGTCATAGATTCAATAAATAGGTACTTGTAGTCACCAAAAATAGACTTAAGCATGTTTCTGTCAAGTACATGGATATAAGGAGCTTGTCCCTCATAATGAAGCAAGTGGAAAGATAAAGTAAAGTCCCAAAATAGAGAACTAACATTGATTTGATCAAAATATGGTGGATCATTCATAAAATGTGGCATCTCATTTAATGATCTCAGATGGTGTGCTCACTCTCTCCTTACCCGTTCTCTACATCTTTCATTTTCTAACACATTGTAACTCTCTCTCAGTTTTTAGAAGAAAGGCTCTCTCACTTTTGATAGAATTTTCTCTCTCATTTTATGAAAGAGTGGAGAATATCTTTTCATAAGGTTATACCCTATCAAAATTTTGATGAAATACCTCTTAAAGAAATAAAGACTTTCCTTACCTATCTCTCCCCTCTGAATTGTGTGTAGAAAAGCTTGTGTATGATGGTATTGTGAAGGAGATTCTTCCATAAGCATTGTCTTTATTTCTTTCTCATTTTTAAGAGTCTTCAAGTTAGTTTTAGATCTAAATTAGTGTTCTTTATATCATTGATGCAAGATCTCAATGATTCTTAAAACTCCTCTTTGCCTTCATTCATTGCTTCCTAAACCTAGTTTATGAAACACTTATGCAACTAGTTAGTTTTATGAGATTGTGTGAGCTAGTATTATCTTAAGCTTCCTCAATATTTACTTCATGCCTATGTGAGTTATCATTTAATTTGGTGCATCACCTAGTTATATTTCTTAGGAACCCTATCCCCCTTTCTACCCCTTTTCTCAGTAGTAACATTGGTATAGGTGATCCATCAAGAGGAATTTGGCCTTATTCAGAGGTCCAAGCCCACCATAGGTGACACAGCCTAGGCTTTTCCCATAGTGTAGATATATTGGAGAGAGACTAAAGAACCCTCTCTAAGGGTGAAAATTAATGCTATAATAGTTTATCTCACACTCAGTGGGACACAGTTCAAATAAATATTGGTTAAAGTTTGATGTTGGTTTGATCAATTTATAGTATTTATAGCTTCCAAGTAACAATATCTGGTGAATCTAAAATAATATTCAACATTTTGGTAGTAGAATAGTGGCTACATCTCTTTCCAAAGGTGACTACAAGGTCAACTTCAATAGGTATTCCCTTTGAATTCATTGAATTACCTTTAAACTTAGCAAAAAGATTAAACTTTGCTAATACACACCCATATAAAGGCAACTTTGTTCCTAAGTCAATTCTAAGGCCTACCCCTATAAAAAGATCTTTGTTAAACCCTTTCATTGTCATGATAGCCCCTAGAGCTTTCCCCTTTATGGATTTTAATGGTCAAAGTCCTCTAGACCTCCCTCAATATGATCCTATTCCATTAGCAACTCTTAAAAGTATCCCTTATTTTACTAGAGACCAAGATACAACCCCTTCTAAACACCTCATGGATATAACCAACTTCTATAACATTTATGATATCAATGAGGAAAATGTGGTAATAGATTATTAGCCATCTCTTTCAAAGGTAAAGCCTTATACTGATATAGAAGCCTTGTTGATAATTCTATTTCCACATGGGATCAGTTAGGAAATGGATTGTGTAAGATATGTGAGCATAAAAGTGACCATTTGTAACTTATAGAGTAGTTGACCACAATAATAAGAGCCCATCAAGAGGTCATGCAAGACTTCAATACAAGGTTTTAAAAGACTTGGGATAGAATCCCAATTTTTGTTAGGCCTACCCCTATCTTTGCCTTTCTTTACTATTTGAAGACCCTAAATAGTGACATTGCAATAATGATCCGGCCTATGGGAGGAAACACATTTCTAAATGTATATTAGGTGGAAATCAAAGGAAAAAATTATTTGGTTCAAGCTAGCAAACTTATAACTAGACCACCAATGACTTTATTCCCTACGATCAGACCACCTCCTATTTTTATTCCTCCCCTTGTTGTCATTCCCCCTATACCTACAATTGCTGTTATACCCTCACCCAAGCAAGAGAAGACTTCCACTAGTCAATTTAGTGATTCCCATGAATAAAAGAACTTTCAAGAGCTTAAAATTATGTTCCAATCCTTTGGAAATGAACTAATGAATGTTAAGAGGTAAAGATTTTAATAGGCCTTATCAATCCTCATATCAACCTCATTAGCAAGGTTATCAATAAAATAGGCCACCCTATAAAGTAAATCTCCAAGGCCAAGGGAAAGATCAAAACTAAGGACAAGGGCAACCTAGCTATGTTAGGCAAAATAACTATAATCCAAATGTTGCAAGCACTTCCAACACTTTGGTCCCCATTCAAAATAACATTACTGAAGAAGTTGAGAATACCATGCCATGGAATCAATCTTTTAGGAAATCCATTATTCCAAACACTGAATTCAACCAAACTTTCAATTATCAATGGTAGCAGGTTACTAATTATGGGTGCAATCAAGCTCTTATGGCTTAGAACATAGAGGAGCCACTTATGCAACTAGCTAGTTTTATGAGATTGTGTGAGAAAGTATTAGATTATGCTTCCTCAATATTTAATTCATGCATATATGATTTCTCATTTAAATTTGGTGCATCACCTAGTTAACTTTCTTAGTAACCCAATCCCCATTTGTAACCCTTTTCTTAGTAGTAACATTGGCATAGGTGAAGAGGAAGTCAGCCTTATTCAGAGGTCCAACCCCACCATAGGTGACCATAGCATAGGTTTGTACCCATAGTGTAGCTCAATTAGAGAGATCATGAATAACCCTCTCTAAGGGTGAAAATTGATGTTATAATAGTTTCTACCACACCCAGTGGGATATAGTTTAAAGAAATATTAGTTAAAGTTTGATGTTGGTTTGATCAATTTGCAGTAGTTATAGCTTCTAATCAAAAACATCTAGTGACTCCAAAAGAAGATTCAACATTTTGGTAGTAGAGCAATGGCTACATATCAAACCAAGGGTGACTACAAGGTCAAATTCTATAGGTATTCCCTTTGAATTCATTGAATTGCCTTTAAACTTAGAAAAAATATTAATATTTTATAATACACACCCATATAAAGGCAACTTTGTTTCTAAGTCAATTCTAAGGCCTACCCCTATAAGAAGATCTTTGTTAAACTTGTTCATTTCCATGGCAGCCCTTAGAGCTTTCCCCTTTATGGATTTTAATGGCCAAAGTCCTCTAGAAATCCATCAATATGATCTTATTCTAGTAGTATCTCTTAGAAGTGTCCCTTATTTTACTAGAGACCAAGATACAACCCCTTCTAAACACCTCATGGATATATCCAACTTCTGCAACATTCATGATATCAATGAGGAAAATGTGATAATTAGGTTATTATCCATCTCTTTCAAAGGTAAAGACTTATACTAGCATAGAAGCCTTGTTGCTAATTCAATTACCACATGGGATTAGCTAAGAGATGCATTGTGTAAGATATTTGAGGATAAAAGCGACCATTTATCACTTATAGAGCAATTGATCATAATAAGGAGTGCATCACGAGGTCATACAAGACTTCAATATGAGGTTCTAAAAAACTTGGGATAGAATCCCAATCTCTATTAGGCCTACCCTGAACTTTGCCTTTATTTACTATTTAAAGGCCCTAAATAGTGACATTGTAGTAATTATCTAGTCTATGGAAGGAAACACATTTCCAAATGCATATGAGGTGGCAACCAAAGCAAAAAATTATCTAGTTCAAGCTAGAAAGCTTAAAATTAGACCACCAATGCCTTTGTTCCCTAACATCAGACCACCTCCTATTTGTATTCCTCCCCTTGATGTCATTCCTCCTTTGCCTAAAATTATTGCTATACCTTCACCCAAGTAAGAGAAGACTTCCAATAGTCAATCTAGTGATTCCCAAGATAAAAAACTTTCAAGAGCTTAAAAGCATGTTCCAATCCTTGGGAAATGAACTAATGAATGTTAAGAGGTAGAAAGCTTTTAATATCCCTTATCAATCCTCATATCAACCTTAGTAGTAAAATTATCGAGCAAATAAGCCACCCTATAAAGGAAATCTCTAAAGCCAAGGCCAAGGTCAAGGTCAAAACCAAGGACAAGGGAAACCTAACTATCTTAGGTAAAACAACTATAATCCAAATGTTTCAAGCACTTGTAACACATTGGTACCCATTAAAAATAATATTTCTCAAAAAGTTGAGGGTTCCATGCCTTGAAATAAATATTTTAGGTAATCCATTGTCCCAAACACTAACTTCAACCAAGTTTTCAATTATCAATGGTAGTAGGCTATTAATTATGGGTACAATCAAGCTCTTATGGGTTAAAACATAGAGCTAACACTTATGTAACTAGTTAGTTTTGTGATCTTTTGTGATCTAGTATTGTTTTATGCTTCTTTAGTATTTACTTCATGCCTATGTGAGTTCTCATTTAAATTTGGTGCATCACCTAGTTAACTTTATTAGGAACCCTAACCCCCTTTCTAACCCTTTTCTCAGTAGTAACATTGGTATAGGTGATCTATCAAGAGGAAGTCATCCTTATTCAGAGGTCCAACCCCACCATAGCTGACCCCTATCTTGGGGTTGATACCATGGTGTATATAAACTAGAGAGAGCCTAAAGAACACTCTCTAAGGGTACAAATTGACACTACAAAAGTTTTTGTCACACCTGGTGGGACACAGTTCAAAGAAATATTGGTTAAAGGTTGATGTTGTTTTGATCAATTTGTAGTAGTTATAGCTTCTAAGAAATAACATCTAGTGACTCCAAAAGAAGATTAAACTTTTTTGTAGCATAGTAGTGGCTATTGATTTAGTATTTTTTTTCACTTTTCCAATGTGATCTAATTCACTACTAAATATAAAGTAAATGTAGGGTTTTAAATATTACCTATAGATGTAAATCCGTTGTGCACCATTGATCAATCTTGCAGTAACTCCTCTTTGGCTTGGGAGGAATGACCTGAAAATCACACTAACTCACAAAAAAAATGATTAATAAAAAGATGAATGGGTTGACTAATAAGAAACTAATCCCAAGAAGTGATTTTCTTCCTTAGGTGGACATTAGCCCAATTTTAACATTCAATTTTATAAATAAACATGAAATTACAAATATATATAAGGATAGGATGAAAATGATAAAAATTAAGGTGTTTAATCTAAAATATGATTAATGTGATCAAAGTAATCATCCCAAAATTTAGTAGCTATATCAATGTCTTCTTGAATTATAGCTAATTATTCATTAATGTTTTCTTGATTAGGTGTGAGAACCACAATATAAAAGACCTAATTCTAATGAAATTTCACTTTGATTAGTGAATAAAGGTTGTGGGATAATGGGGAGATTAAATATGCTAATAATATAATGCACTAATTTGGGCAGAGTCATATACATGCAAAAGATATATTTTTAGAAAAATAACATGCAAGATTTAACAAGTTTTAAAGACTATCAATGTTATGAAAATAGACTTCAAGACTATTTTGATATTTGAATAGGGATCGATGATGATCTTGAAGGATTGACATTGATTCAGATGGATAGGCATCAATTTTGAGTAAAATGCTAAACTATGAAAATAGGCAATAATAATGACTTATAAAATTGTTAAAATGATGAAAATTGAATGTAAATGTTGACACAGAGGTGAAAACGATATCAAGATTTAAATATGAATGAATTAACATAAAATACTAAACTTGAGTGGTTTGAAAACACACAAACAAAGAAGACTATAAATGTATGCTAAAAAACCTTCAAAATCCCTTGATAGTTGCATGATAGAGGTTTTAAAAGGTGGCAAAGTGTTGACAATGTTCATACATAGGTTTCAAGAAAAATCAAGTAGAGGTTCGAAGTCAAAATCACTACGTGTGTCTCCCAAGCTAAAGAAGCTCATTATATATTTATGGATTGATATCGTTCCAATCCAATCATCATCGATCATGGAGAATCAACGTTGATTTACTCAAAATAGGTGGAGGTGATATTTAGGCCATTAAAAAAGGTTGTTTATATGGTAAAGATAGGTTTAACCAACTTATAAGTTAGGTTATTTAAAGAATGGGATGGGTTTTTTAGGAGGTTGGGAGGGTTTTTGTGATTTATTTGTTTTTATGATTTTATGGTTAGGGGTAGTAAAATAGGGTTAATTATTATTTTATTTTAGTAATTAACTCATGTGGTAAAGGTAAATGGGTGAGGTTAATTTAATTATTTCAAATAATTACAAATGCGACCATTATGTTAGAGATGAAGGATAAACATGATGATACACCATGTTAACACCCAAGGGTGTATAAATCTATTATCTATATTTGCCCCTTTTTGTGGAGCAATATGCAATAGTATGCCACGAGATAAAAACTATAAGGTGCCTAATACCCCAAGTTTATTGTGAGGAGTTATCCCACCTCAAAATGGGTGCTAAGAAGTGAGATGGAATGGATGATGTGTTTGAAAAAGATGGAAGGTAAAAACAAATGTGGATGAGTGGAAATGGACAAGTGGAAAATAGTAATGGACAAATAGAAGTGTAGATGGCTCAAGGAAGTTCTAAGGTTGCACCTAACATGATAAAAAGTAATGCAAGAAGTAATGCTCCAAAGACATAATCGAATAAAAAAAATCCAGAGCTAAAATAGGTATTCTTAATAAAAGGTTAGTAAGAGATTAAAAGATAGGAGTGGTAAACCATCGCATCTAATTTGTATATGGTGTATGCATTACCTATACATGAATGTTCTTAGGACAAAAGATACCCTTGAGATCTTATAATGGCAAGATGCTGAAAAAAGGGGTATGCCTTAAAGAGATTGGAGAACTGACAAAGGGTCAAAATCCTCAACTCTAAAGGGTAATATGACATGAAAATGGGATAGTTATGGCAAAGGCAATAAGACAGGGCTTGGGATCTAGACTAGGACTATGTAAAAGGGTCCACAAGTGTAAAAAATTTCAACAAGCCATGACAATCAACATCGATCGACAAGGGATTGATGTGGATTTAGGAGATTGACATCAATTATAGTAATTGACATTGATCACGGGAAAGGCTATAAATGGGCATTCGACATGACATAAGGCTCATTTAGTTATAGATGTGAGCAAGTATTCAAGAGCAAAATTTGACACTTTTTCACCTTTCAAGCTTATGTGAGAGATGATGGAGGCAAGTGGGATTAGATGATGATGATGATGATGATGACTTCACTATAAGGTAGGCAAAATGCACTTTCGGTGATATTTATTGATTTTATGTTTGCTTAATGTATTTTGTTTTGTTTTTTTGTGTGCTATTTAGGAGATGTTTTGGTTTGAATTTTTTTGGGTGGGGAGGGTAGGTAGGTTGTGATTTTTTTGGGGGGCTATTTTAGGAATGTATAGTCTATGGGAGGATTCTTGGGGGGTATAACAGTGGAGGGAGTGCAACGAGTCAAAGAGGAGATGATGAGGGAGGTGATAACATTCATTTGAGCAAGATTAATTTTATTGAGTAGATTGTATTGTATGGGCTAAGAGCCCCATCCTATTTATGTTATGAAATTTGTACAAACACTTGATGTCTATGTGTGTGTGTGTGTATACATTGCTCATGTTTATGGATGGATCATGTGTGTTTGTTTATGGATTTATTGATGGCTATGGATATGTTATGTTTTTATTGATGATGTGATGTGATGAATTATAGATTAGATGTTATGTATTTTAATTTTGATCATTGTTATTATATATGCTATGGATGTTTATGGATTATTGGTTATAGATTTTACATGTTATGGATTATGGATGTTATATCATGAGATATGTTTTTAATAAATGGATTATGATTATGGATTATAGATAGCTTTTGATATTTAATGGTTGTGATTTTATGGGTTTTAGTGATTATATACTATGGATATGATCAACATTGACTTGGACCATAACCAAAAAGAGAATCTCTCATACGGATGGCCTATGCATCCTTAACTAGATGATAATAGATTTTAACACAACCTAGGTTAGCTAGAGCTTTGACCTTGGTCATTTATTAGGATTATATGCTTTTGGTGGGATGGGATATGGATTTATTTAGAGATAACCTTCTTCACACCATATTTTTAAATCAAGATTTATCTTTTAGGGATCATTTTTATGCCAAAGGGTAGACTGATAAATACGAGAAGTCTACAATTAAAAAGTTGATCGATACGGGAAGATTTCTTAGGATATTGTTTTTGAAATTTTATTTTATTAATTTGTTAGTTTTTAAGTCTTTTAAGTGGCATAATTTGAAAAATGATCAATGCAGGAAGTTTTTTGCTTGGTAGCCATCCTTCAAGGGAGTGTTCTATATTTAGATGTTTTTGCACAACTATCCTTCAAGGGATGAGTCTACTTTTTAACTTTATATTTGATTATAGTTGTCCATTAAGGGATATATCTATATATTTATCCCATTTTGATACTTCATATTTTCATTTCTTACTTGATTTTGGATCCCAAAGATAGTAATGCAAGTTGGCATAAAAAGATACCTTAGGATAGTTTCCATGAGTTCATTACAAGAGGTGATTATGTTATCTAGAAAATTGACAGCCTTTAAGAAATAAGGGAGATAATGATTTGGGGATTCTTCCATTATAGGTAAAGCATATACATGAGAGAATTATATCAATAGAAATAAGGGAGATAATGATTTGGGGATTATTCCATTATAGGTAAAGCATATACATGAGAGAATTATATTAATAGAGTCAGGGTATTCATATTCAAGGTTGTGGTTATAGTGACTACTGGATAATGACATAAATCTCATATCATTATTTGGTATTTTAGGATAGGATGATATGATAATATTTTAAAATAAGTTAACCAAGATGATCCACAGTCTATCAACTATATAAAGGACACATATGCAATGCATTAAGTAGTTCTTATTCTATTTTACCATCAAGAGAATCCAAACAATATGCCCCAAATCTGTATTTATGGGTTATGATGTATGGTCCAAGCCAATTAGGAGAAAATTTACCCCTTTTACTTCATTCCATATTAGTGGCATGTTGATTTTATTTAATTACAAGGTCTATAATGTTAAATTCTTGTTCTCTTACATGATTATATGCTCATTTTAGTCATTCTTGATATATACAAAGGTGATCGAGGGCTATCATATGATGCTCATCTAAGAGTTCAAGCTGGGATAAACACTCTTGATGAAGATCTTTGTCAAAAATGATGTCTTTAAGGGAGAAATGAAGATAAGGAATTTGGACTTCTAAAGTATGTACAACTTTCATACCATAAACTAGGGAAAAAGGAGTAGCACCTATAGGGTTTCAAATACTAGTTTGATATGCCCACAAGGAGAAAGGGATAAAAAGATGTCAATCCTTCCCAGCTTCATTGATGACTTTGGTTAGGATTTTAACTAGGGTTTTATTAGATGTTTCTGCTTGACCATTGGCCTAAAGATAGTAAGGTGATGAAAAACTTAATTTTATTTTAAATGAATCACATAGTGCCTGGACTTTCATATTCTTGAAATATTTTCCATTATCTATGATTATTTTATATGGAATTACAAAATGATAAATAATGTGATGGTGGATAAACTCCACTATATTTTTTTGCCTTGGTTAAGATAAGTAGTAAAGCTTCCACCCACTTGGTGAAGTATTTTATAGCGGTAATGATGAAGTCGTGATGCTGAGAGGCCTTAGGGTTGATTTGCCCTATAAGATCAAGCCCAAAGTGGGAGAATGGATATAAGTCTTTTGTTTCCTACAAGGCTTTACTAGGTACATAGGATAAGTTTGCATGTTATTGACATTTTACACACCTCTTAACTTATGCGCAATAATCTTGATTTAAATTGGGCCAATAATAGCTTAGATATAAGATTTTTTAGCGATTTCACAGCCACTAAAGTGTCCACTGCATGACCCATTATTTACTTCCTAGATAGCTAAGGTAGCTTCATGATTTTTGAGACAATAAAGAAGAATGGCATTAAAACCATGCTTATAGAGAACACCCCCCTATATAGTATAGCTGGCAGCTTTATGTTGAAAGACACACCTATCACCTTTAGATAGATGGGAAAAAGATAGTCTTGTAGACAAATACGTAAATATTTGTGTATACCATGGATCCTTTGGGGTTTCCTAAATATTATTGATAGACAAAAGATTAGTTCTTATGTAAGAAGCCTGGTTAACTCAATGGATAAGGATAAATAGCTTAGACTTTAGAGATGAGGATGGGATAAAAGAGGTAAGAGATGCCATAGTATCAATAAACTTATTAGTTAATCTAGCAATAGTTTGGATAGCATAATGTTTAAAAGTAGATAGAATTTCATCAGTGAAAGTCTTATATCTTTGGAAAATATCATTCTTGCATTGATATATACCATTAATTTGATTCACCACTAACTGAGAGTCACCATAGATATTAAGGGATCTAACTCCTAGTATAAGGGCAATTTAGAGGCTTATAATCAATGCTTCATATTCAGCCATGTTATTGGTGCAATCAAAGTCTAATTTAAAAGATAAAGGCATGGGAATACCTTGAGAAGGGATTAATATAATTCTTGTGCCACCTCCATGCTCACATTTGGACCCATAAAAAAAGAGATTCATTTGATATTCCAGGACTAATTGGGAAGTGGATGTAATAGATTCATCAGGAAATTCAAATTGATTGGTTGGTTGTCACTAAGATGTTGCTTCAGCCAACTGATCAACAATAATCTATCCTTTAATAAAATTTTGATGTGTAAATTCTAGATCAAACTCAACTAGAAGTATGATCCATCTAGCCATTCATTGATTTTTATAAGGCTTATAATGCATGAACTTAAGGGGGTATATAGTCATAATTACGTACATCTTATGGTTAAGTAGGTAATGATGAATCTTAGAGGCTACAAGAACCAATGTTAGGCATAGTTTTTTAGTATGTGGATAATGTGTTTCATATTCTATGAGGGTATGACTTATATAATAAATATCCTATTCTTTATGATTCTTGTCTCGATGGGTAATCATAACACCTAGAGCATGGTCTATAGATGAGATTAAAGGAAGAATGGTTTCCCCTCCTTATATGAAGTGAGGAATAGAGGTGATAGAATATAGTCTTTGAATGTGTTAAAGGCTTCCTAACAATTAGAATCCCATACAAATCAACTATCATTATTTAATAAATGGCAAAAAGATTAACACTAATCAAAGAGCTAGGATTAAAATGATGGGTAGACTAGAGCTTACCTTGTAAACTATGAATTTGCTTAAGGTTGGATAGAGGAAGCATTTCTATAATGGCCTTTATTTTAGTGAGATCCATTTCTATTCCTTAAATAGAAACAATGAAGCCCATAAGTTTACCCATCAAGACACCAAAAATACACTTTTTTGGATTTAGACACATGATATTAGAGTAAATTATTGAAGATAACCTTAAGTACGGATAAGTGATCCTCATAGAATTTTGACTCCCTAAGGAGGTCATCTACATAGTCTTCAACAATTTTGTGGATTATGTCATGAAATATGTATGTCATGGACCTCTAATATGTGGCTCCTACGTTATTTAGGCTAAAGGGCATAACATGGTAGTAGAAGGTCCCCCAAGGAGTAATAAATGTAGATTTATGTTAATCTTCTAGTGCAATAAGTATTTGATTGTAACCAAAAAAAAACCATCCATAAGGGACAACATTTCATGGCCATCATTCAATTCCATGAATTTGTTAATGTTAGGGAGAGGGAAATAATCTTTTGCATAAGCAAGATTTAAATCATGAAAGTCAGTATAGATACAAAGTCCTCCTAAAGGCTTAATGACTGGAACAATGTTGGACATCCATTAAGGATAATTGATGGGTTAAATGAAGTTAGTAGATAAGAGGTGTTGCAGTTCTTTTACTAAGAGTGTGACATGGGGATGAATTTTATAGATATTTTGTTTTACCGGTTTAGCATCAAGAAAGGTGATGATATTATGGATAACTATTTCAAGGTCAATACCAATCATATAACTACAAGACCAGGAAAATGCCCTATTATGGTTTGATAAAAAAGTGGTAAAATCTTGGTTTTCATAAAGATCTAAAGCTTTACTAATTTTAAAAATCCTTAGGGTTTCTTGAGAACTAATATTAATATCAGTAGTGGATTCATTTAATAATCTATATGTTTTGGATGGAAGATAATTACGTAGATAAGAGTTCTCAACACCTAGATGAGTCAAGATTGACTCATCATCCTAACATTGAAGAACAAGGATGATTAGCTGTATCATGTTTTATTAACTTAGGATATGCTAAAGGGATGCTTTGGGTCTCACTACCATGGTGAAATATGAGGGGTTATATGGAGATTGAATTGACTAAAAAAAAACTAGAAGGGATGGGTACAGTGTCACTGGTCGAGGAAGAGGTATCAGATGATGAAGATTGTTCTTCTTCTTCTAAAAATGGTAGAAGATTGGGTTCAAGAGAGGATTTAAGATCTTTCTTAAATCCTTAGCCATGATTTTCATGTGGTTTTATAAAATATACTAATGCAATATTATGAGGACCCTACTCATATATACCCATGTTGAAGCCCTTATAAGCACAATGATAAAGGTAGGTTTATGCAAACTAGGGTTTTTGAGAAATGAGAAATTAGATGTAAAGTGTTTAACATGGGTGTCATTGTTAGACCTAGGGTGGTTTGATAAATTCCACCATATATCAAGTGGGTACATAAGAATGGTGGCCTAAATGGGATGAGATCACTTAGGTTGGGTAGATACATGGGTTGTTTGTTTGGATGGTTATATTCCTTAGGAGTGGGTAACATGTTAAGGTTGAATATTTGGTATTATCCCATTGAAAGATGCTACATCATGGAATAAATGGAATAGTCATGATAGTGAGGCTTGATTAGAGGATGAAAATGGGATTGTGTTAGGCAAGGATATTATGACATCACTTGGTCAACAAGCATAGTTACATGATTTGAAGCGATGAGGATTAGTGGGGATGATGTGGACCTGGCCTTTATGTTTAAAATTAATGCACTGATGGATGGTAGAGGGGATGCATCACATCACATGAATCCATGAACTTCTTAATAAAATGTTATATTGGAACTCCCCTTCTATGACATAGAAGAATTCATGGAGGGTGTGAGGACATATGAAAATGAGAAGGATAACTATACCTATTTTGGGTGCTACTGTGTCATTGAATGCATGGATAATTATTGGGTATTGGGAAATAATGGATTTTTGTAGCTATAACTATTGAAAATAGTATGAATAAATAATATTGATATTGGCCCCATTATCAATCATAACTCTTTTAATTTGAGTTTGATTTATTTGAGTTATGATGAAAAGTGGGGGATCTTGATCTTCAAGTGATAAGGGAATGACTTTGGAATTATTAAAACTAGTAGTTGATACCATTTGGAGGGCCCCTATAAATACTAATAATGTTTGAGGCTCATTTGGTTAGACCTTAATATCTTGGAGTGCTTATATCATTTTTTGTTGATGGTGTGGAGAGTTTTTGATAAGTTCATACAATGACATTTTTATAGGCATTTGGTGGAGTTGTTTTAATATGGAGATTTATACTAACTTCCTTGGATTTTATCAGGGTAGTTCCTATAATAGAGACTTTAGGCTTTTATCTAAATGGTTTAAGTGTATTATGGGCTGAGGCACTTTTAATTGAAAGTGGGTGGCAATATGAACAACATCAATGTGTAATAATGGCAAGTTCGAAGAAGTCATTGACTCTTTATCACTTATAAGACTAGAAAGATTATGGGTAGGTGGAATATTTGGGTTGGTGACCTTTTTCTTAGGATTTTTATCATTTATATTATCAATAAATAGATCATCATCCTAGACTAACTATTGTATTATGACCTTAAGGGCATTAAAATTTTCTATATCATGTCTAAGTACTCTATGATATGCACATATCTCCTAACTCCTATACCAAGTAGGTCTTTAGAGGTGAGGGTTAATGGGTCATATAGGTGGGAACATGATGAGGGATGTATCCAATAATTGTTTTAAGATTATAGCATAAGATCCTTTCAAAGGGTCATTTTGTGGTCTTATAACAGGTTGTACCATCTCTTTTGGTAGAGTATTGATCATTTGGTTTTGACGTTTAGCTTTCATGGTAGGGATAACCTTAGGTGCCTTTTCTTTAAATTTATATAATGGGCTTTTAGCAGAAGATGGTCAATGTCAGGATGGAGGTGGGTTCCATAATAGAGAAAGACTTTGTATTTTCCCATGAATTTGAATGGAAGAACCTATGATGGGGACATTCACTTTGGAAGATGGATGAGGACCTAAAACGGATGATAGAGGTGATACAAAATGGGCTGACCCTTTGTTATTTCATGTGTCGAGAATGGAGGGGGAATTTAGACTAAATTTTTTGTCTTTTGATGTTTGAAAAATAGTAACCTTAACTTGAGGATGGGCTAAGGCTTTCTTTGATGGAATACCAAGACAATTATCCCAACTATCAATGATAGGAGCTTACCCTTTAATTTTAGTAGCTTTGGGGTAATGAGGTGTTGTGATAGAGGATGATTTTGAAAGGTCTTGGTACCGATTGAATTGATAGGATCATGTTATATTATGATCTCAGTACATATTATGAATAGGTTTGTCAGGGACCAAAGGGGTAGAATGTTTGACTCTAGAAGTATTAGGATGTTTATCTGTGACATCTTGAGGAGCGGATTCATTTTCCTTTTAAGGAGATTTAATTTAGGAAGATGAAGGGGATGGCTCACATGAATGATCCCATGTAATGAGATCAGGGAGCTCTATAGAGGTTTTGGGATTTGTCTCAATAATTATAGGTTGACTTACATCAAAATCATCTCTCGTAAGGAGATCTAAGACTGAAAATCACTCTAGAGTTTATTTAGGCAAAAATTGGTCATATATTATATCAATCATATGTGTATCATAATTTTTTGTTTCTCTAGAGTTAGCTTAGACTATGTTTGATGTGGGTGGATGGTTTGGAAATGGTTGTCTAGAAATATCTAAAGATTGGTTAGGAAGAGCATTTGGATTGTCCAAATGAAGGTCCCCCTTATTGATGAGGTCTTGTACCAATCATTTAAAGGATTAACATCATTATATGTAATGTTTTATTACCCTATGATAGGCAAAAAAATCATCCTCTTTATACCAAGTAGGTTTAGGATGTGTATCATCAACTAGTCTAATCAAAGGGACCTCATTGACATTCTATTATAGATTTTATCCAATACAAAAGTGCAAGGATCTCCTAAAGGGGTATATTTCTTAGGGGAGAATGAGTAAGGCCCCTATGTGGCTATGTTTGAGAGGTGGATGGTCCTAATTGATTAGGTGTTAGAGGGGAAGAAGTTTTTAGAAAAATAGAATTTGTTGCCCCTTTTGGTTTAGGATTATTATTGCTTTTTGAGGGGTCAAGTTCAAATTTTTTATTGTGTAACTTAACTTTTTCTTCTTCAATGCCAAAATTTTTGAGTTTATGTGCCATGGTAAAGGATTTTTAAAAAAAATTTAAGGTTTGAATTTATAATATGGATGAGATATGTTTTGCATAAGAGCTTGAAAACAATTCAATTAATTCAAGTTGTGGCAATGAAAAGGTTAACTGGTTGATTAGGCTATGACAATGAGCTACAAAGTATGATATAGATCATCTTCAAATTGTCAAATGGCATATAAATTTGTGATACTCACTTTTTAAGAAATGTTGATCAAGAAGTGCTCTAAGAAAATTTAGGCTAATTGCCCAAAGGAAAATAGTGAATGCTAAGGGATGGAGTTGTACCAACCTAATACAGCTCCTACTAGAGACATGGGAAATGTCCTAAGTAGTAATGCATAATCATGTATTATAAGGTAACATGCATGTTGAAAGGATCTAAGATGCTATTGGATATCTTCTTTATTCTAAAACTTAGTAAAATTAGGAAGTGTAGACACCTTAATTATGTTACACACTTGCATGACTCCCTGTGTCGAAACCCCCTTGATCCCCTTTTAATAATTAACATTCCTAACCCATGTTTTCACCTTAAAATATTTAATTAAGTTAATTAAAACCCACTTATGCCACCTCAACTAGCTGCCTCATCCTAATATTAATTCTTACCCTCTGAGTCACCTTGAGACTTAGTCTCCTAATCCTAACTACCTATGACTTGTTATCACCCCTAACATAAATTCCTAACTATGTTCTTCACAACCTCATATTTTTACCATTTTATAATATACACCACACTTATTAAGAGAAGGAATATAAGATGGGATAAAATATCCATTTTACCTATTCTTATGCCACTGATGTTGTTCAAACCTCAGTCGATGTTAGTGGGATCATCAACGATGGTTACTTAATCA